>JAHBCN010000178.1:249343-298717 GCA_019359885.1 Listronotus oregonensis
TAAATTTGGGAGTTCGAGGGGAAAAATTTAAAAAAGGTTAACATCTTCACCAATAACAACATTAACATCAGTTGGTTTGAATTGATTAATTGCATGATGAGTATATCAGCGTCATTTTTAACTTCTTCTTCTTCCCTGGGAGCCGTCTTGATTTCCTACCGGAGGCAGCGTAGCCTCTTGTGCTTTTTGTGTCTCATTTTTAACTTGCTTGACTAAAATTTGTTCAGTGGTAATTTTCCTTTTTTGGGACCTTAGAAAAAAAACAAGTACCGTCACGTAGACAACTGAGCAGTAGACAGATGTTGCTCAAGTAAGTTTCTTTTCAGTTCATATTCTTAAAAAGTTCCTTCAATATTAATGTATTAGTCACAAAGACTAATAGTTTTACTTATATTTTGCGTCCAACGATGTATATAAGCAGCATCATGCATAGTACAGGAAATAAAATTTTTGAAAAATTTTTTAAAATTTTTTTCCCTCAAAATGGTAAATTTAAAAGGGGAAAAAAAAGGTAAGAAATTTTTTGTAGATAAATGACCTAGAATTTTTTTTAAGCTATTTTTATCATAAAACTAACGGTTTCGCTAAAAAATCACAAAAACCCATTTTCGCGAACTTTGACCTTGTATAATTTTTTTTGCACATGGAATCGAAGGGCACTTTTTACAATTTCATTATAATGGTACCCCTAATGTCCATGAAATTTTTCAGCTTCCTTAGGGAATTTTCGCAACCCGGGGGCCCCCTATTTTTTGGAAACAAATTTCCGGATTTTTTGGCCCTTTTTTTTAAGGGAAACCCAAAATTTGACAAAATTAAATTTTTAATTTGTTTTTAAAAACCCCAAAATTTTTTTTTTTATTTTTTTGGTTTTTCCCTTTTTGGGTTTTCCAAAAATTATTAACCCGTTTGGGCAAAACCCTTTGTTTCCCTTAAATTTTTTTGGACCCAAAAATTTTTTCAAGGTTTGGTGGTATAATGAATGTACTACTTAATACAATTAAATTTTCACTAATCGAGGGTTTGTAAGAAAATAAAAAATTATATCCTTTTTTTTTATTGTCAACAGAATAATCCTTTTTTTCAAATAAAATTAACCCCAAAAAAATAAAGGTTTATTTGTTTTTCCTTCTATCAACCATGCATTTATATGTTATCATATCTCCCAAAAGTGTTTTATGATTGGCTGGTATAAGTAAAGAATTAATAATATCTTTTAACAGTAGATAAAGAGTTGTTTTTTATACAGAAATAGTTTCCACGTGATTAAATTTCGTCTCCCAATGCAAATTTTTTCCTAATTTATTAACCCCAGTCATATTTTTGTTCAAAATACAAAAAACCCACTTAAATAAATGTAAATAATCATATAAATCCCGGGGGGTTAAATTTTTTTAAATTTATTTTGTAAAAATCTCTACCACAACTTTGGACCCCCCTTTTTAAAAATTTTTCCAATAACAAACCGCAGTGAAAACAAGTTGTATTCAAAACACATTTAACAACAGCTGTTTTATTTCACCTATTATTTAAAAATCTTTAAAAGTTTACTTTTTAACACCAAACGGTGTCACTATATAAAATTTTTCCCCAATTTTTCACGTATGGGAAAGCAAAAAATTATACATGCCAAATAGTAAAAATTCTGAAAATTTGGGTTCACACCAGATCTTGTTTTTTCATATAACTGGTATGAATCTTTTGAGTTTTTGGCGGATGCCAGATCGTTGTTTTTAACATATCTATCCCATCAATCACCGGCAGAAATGCCGTTTTTTTTGACAGTTTAAATAAAAACCACAAAAATTAACAATGGGAAATGTTACCCTACCCCAAAAAACATTTTTGGGGGAAACAAAAAAATGTCGTTCTTATCTTTTTTGGCCTCTTTAAAAATTTTTTTAAAAGGTTTTTTTAAAAGAAAGTTGTGGTCATTTCGTCGTTTTCAAAAAAAAAACCCCCCCCAGTTCTGTTTTTACACGGATGACAAAAGGCGTCAGGGATGAACCCTGTCTCAACCGGGCTTTTTTTTTTAATATATGAATTTTCTACGCCCCGTAGAAAATGGTGGGCGGCCAAGCTGGCATAAAGTTTTTAAAGGGGGGGTTTTAGAACCGAGATTCGGGTGCTCCATGTGCAAAACCCCAAAAAAAACAGGCCCCAGGACTGGCATTTGTCTCCAAAAACCCCCCTTTGGTTTTTTTTGGGTTTTTTTTGCCCATTCTTTTTCTGATTCCCGTATATCAGTTATTGAATGGTCCTTTTGTTTTTACCAAATTTTTTTGAATACCCCGGGTTTGACAGGGCCCCTTATCACAACTCTATTTTTTTTCCCTCAACGATTTTTCCTTTTTAAAAGGGTTTTGAAAAAAGAAAAAAAAAATTTAAAAAAAAATATGATATTGTGATATTTTCCGACGTAAGCCAAAGGAAAAAAAGGGGTTTTTTTTTGTATTTTTTTTTTAAAATTTCAAGAAAATTTCCTTTTTTTAAATTTTTTGTGTGACTAAAAAAAATTTAAGTATAATCTTTTTAATATTATTTTTTTTTTAATTTTTCCCTTTTTTAAAAAAATTTTTTTCCCCCAAAATCCCAAAATTTTAATTTATGCCTTAATTCTGTGTAAAAGGTTTTTTTATATTATTTATTAATCCCCTTTTTTAATTTAAAATAAGTTTTTTGCTTACTTACAATTTAAATTTCAAAATCTGATTTAAATTTATTTGAGGCAACTCTCGGGGGACGTCTCCAAACCGAACCAAAAAAAAACGCTTTGTATCATTTTTTCCCCGTTTCATATACTTGGATTTGCCTTATGGCCTTTTGGTAAGAATTTTTAAAAAAATTTAAAATTTATTAATAGTTTGACTACAAGTTTTTTGTTTTTTAGCCTTTTCTTTAAATTTGAGATGCTTACAACAAAATTTTTTATACTTTTTTTTTAAAAAGGAATAATAAAACTCGTAACTTATTACGTTTTTTGGGGGGTTTTATTTTCCCCAAAAAATTTGTTCTATAAAAAAAAAGGACGTTTCTTACGGCTCTAATTTCCAAAAAAAAAAATTTTAAAAAATTTTTTAAAGATATGGTGAAGGGTGTCCTTTAACCCCTACCCTTAAGAATATTTATGTTATGAAACAAAACCTACCCGCACCTTTTTCCCCACCTTAAAAAAAAATTAATGGATAGTGGAAAAAAAAAATCACCTTGATGGAAAAAAAAAAAAGGGGTTTTCCCCTTTTTTCCCAAAGTGAAAATATCCCTTGTCACCTGTTGTCGGAAGAAAATAAGATTCTACTAAAAGCAAAAGACGGGTTTAAAAACCCCAAATGTCTTTATTTGAAAAAATTTAAAAATTTTCAAAAATTAATCCCCAAAAAAAAAGGTTGTTCAAAAAGGTTTTTTCCGTTTAATAGAAAAAAAAAAGATTTTAGGGGTTTTAAAAATTTTTTTTATTTAACATAATCTCCTTGAACTTTAATACATTTTTTTTCCAAATGCCCTTTTTTAATTTTATATATTCCATCACTGAAGGGAAACCCCGGGGCTGAAAAAATGACTCCACTGCGTTTTTTCTCTTCCTTGGGCCCAATTTTTTTAAAAGATAACGGGGCCCGAAGTCGATGGAATGAAATCTGGCAAATTTGGGGGGGTGTTGTAACAATGGCTGAAAACTTTACGAAAAGTTTTTTTTTTTGTTAGTGAATGCGGCATCTATTGTGCATACAGCTTTTTGAAAACCCCAAAAAAACTACAAAAATGTTACACACTGCCTAATGGGTTTTCTACTAAATATTTCTTGGTTAATCGACGACTTTCCCAAAACCGTACTTCTGCCCAAGCCCCCCTTTTTGGGTTTTTTTCATACAGGCGCTGATTACAAATCTAAAGTAAGTTTTTTTTTGACAAAAGTTTTTTTTTTTTGATATTTTTTCATTAAATATGATAATTAAATTAAACTCATTTAACTATCTTGCCCTTTTTTTAAAACAAAAATTTGGGGCTAATAAGCGAAATTATCATACAATGTTTGAGATATAAAAAAAAACTTTTTTTTATTTCTTTTTTAAGATTTTGGTAAAAAAAAAAATAAAAACTCTCAATTAATCGACCCTTTAAATAAATGCTGTGAAGTGGCGCCATACATTCTTTTCATTTTAAATCAGATATAAAAAATCTAATATTACACAAAAATTTTTAAAATATTCTATAATAGTTTCGTTGAATAACCAACGAGTGTCAAAAATTAAAAGAAATAGTGAAAGTGTGGTCAGTTTAAATTTGACATTTGATGATGTCAACTTTTAATGGTAATAAAAATTATGGAAGTCGGCCCCGACGGTATATTCATTGCGAAACCCCCCGCAGGGTTTTTCCCCCCTATACAGCACGGGCCCAAAAAACTAAACCTAAAAGAAAAATTTCTAAAAATCAAATTTTAACTTGGAACGCTCTGAAACAGGGAAAGTATTTTAAAAGCTTGTAATCTGATTGAACCTGAGTTTCTGATGTCCTAACGGTTTTGGGATTTAAAAATGCAGGTAAATTTTATTTACACAAAAAAATTGCTACATTTTATTCAAATTAACCATCAGACCTCAAATCAGGAGCGATTAAAGGACATTAAAGGGGTTTTTTTTAAATTTTTACCTTGGAAAAAAACCCCTAAAAAAAAAAAAAAGGCCTGTTCCTATACAAAATCTTGGCCCCTTAAAGTACTAAGTTTCTTAGACAAAATTTGCCCATTTTGTTCATTTTTTTTATGCAACGTTTTACTGATCTGTCTGTATAAATAAAAAAAAACTGTCTATAAACATAGAAAAAGAACATTTATTACTATATACAGATCACTTAAAACTTGCCAAGTCAAAAAAAATGTGGAACAAAATTTTAAGGCTTTTTTGAACCCTAATTTAAAACCAAAAATTTTTGAAAAGGAACTTGGCCCCATTTAAATACGTTTTTTTGGAAGATTATCTCCCACTAGAGAACTAAACTCTGAAAAAAACCCCATTAAAAATAAAAACAATTTTTAAATTATTAATAATTTTTGGCTTTTTAAAATTATTTTCCCTTTAAATTAATTTTTTTAACCCCTGCACCCCAAAAAATTTCTAGCTACGCCGTGTCTTGATATTTGCTTATGTGTTGGGACAAAACAAAAATTTAAAAAAAAATAATTTTTTTGCCTACTTCCAAGTGATAAAACATATTTGAAACACAGTAAAATTTTTTACAGCTTATATTTTTTTCAATCCTTTTCACATGTTTTTAGCAAAGATTCAAATAGTTAAATAAATACATGAATAAGGTTTTAAATCGAATATTTTGTTGCATATTATTTAATTATTAAAATATAAATGTAACGTTTTTAGGCCTTTATCCAGTATTTTTTTAATAGATTTTTTTTTTTAAAAATTTAATCATCCAAATAAGGATGTATAGTTAATTTACATTCCACTTTTTAGTTGGGAAAAAAAAATTGTTTTATTGAATCTTCTCTTTCAAATAGTGGGCTAATATTTTTATTTAAAAGAAAATATAGAATTTGACAGAAATTCCACCACAAAATTGGTATTTGAAATTCTCGGATTAAAAAACTTTAAACTTTAATTTTGTAAAATTTCCAGGGAAAAACCACCGGACTTCCCGTTTTTCATTGGGGGGTATTCCATACTCCCTAAATCCTCCGGTGTGGGAAGGGGCAATGTTAAGCCCCACCAAGGGCGCCGCCATACCTAGATACGGCCCTGTCTGGAACATTCCTGGAAGATGTGTTTATAATACGATAATGCACCGAAAGTTTTCATAATTAAACACTACGAACTCATTTGCAAACAAGTGAAGACACAGCGATCCAGACAGTATATCCCTGTTCTCCTGGTTTTTATGAAAAATCAATATTCGGGTCGAGGTTAGGCCCGCTGCATTGCAGGACGCAATTATCCCAAAGTGCATTCGATTTTTATAACTTAAAATACTTTTGTGCATTTTCTTTAAACACTTATAAAAATATAAAGAGAACTGATGCTCAGGTTAATATTTTTACCAAAACAGCAACTTAGTTCGTTAAAAAAACCAGAAAATGATTCGTTAACGAATTTTAGGAAGTACACTATCTGGTTATTGACAATACATATGCACATTAGTCATGTGCTTCAAAGAATGCTATTAACAGTCGGAATAGCTTGAACATCCCGCTAATTCGCCAGACTTGGCACCTTCGAATTAATTTCCCTTAAGCGAAAATTTTACAAAATTGATGTTGCTTGCCCTTAAGGTTTTCACCAAAACTAACTTTTTTTTGTGTATAAATTAACACCAAATTTCACACCGCTCGCAAGTTTAATAGTCACAAATTTCGTGATTTTACAACAAAATATGTATATAAATGTGAAAACATACCACAAAAACAATAAACTTTGGTTGGAGGCATTTTGAGAGCAATGACAATTATAGGTTTCACTAGGGACGCACAAAACATTGCTAAATTTTTGGTAATAACTTTGGACGTCGCCTACTTGAGCGGACGTTTATGCAGAAAAATTACGTTTACACGCTTCTACATAAACGAACACTGTTGCCAAAGCTATAACAATGGTAACAGTTTTAGATTTTTTTTTGTAAAATGTTCGTTCATAACTTTTTTTTTTATTTTTTGTTGTATAATAATAAAATTTTAATTATGTAAATTTTACTTTGGAAGTATGTATGCCTTTGTATGCCTGTCTTTTTAAAAATTAAGGCTTGAGTTTTTAAAAAATAAAAAATGTTATTAAAGTAGGTTAAGAATTTTACATTTTTTAAAGGCCCAAAGTTCCCCTGAAAATAATAAAAAAATTAAATTTTATTTTTTTTTTAAAATTTTAAAAATAATAATTAAAATTTATTTTTAAAAATTTTAACATTAAAAAAATTAAAAAACATTGCTATTTTTTGGAATCAACTGGTTTTAGAGTTTCTTACTTTTATTAAGCAACCAATTGCATTTATATTAGCATTAAAATTTGTTTTATACTTCATAAAAATATTTTTAAAAATTAAAAAATATTTATTGAATAATTATTATTTTATTGTAATTAAAAAAATACATCATATTACTTTATACCATATCGTTTAGTTAGCTTGTGTTGTCTTGTGTAATTTGTTTTACTTTAAATTATACAATTTTAAACAAAAACCAGTCGAAATTTTACAGGGTGTCCGAAAAAAACGTCAACAAAATTTTATAAAAGGCTACTTACGTTAAAGTAAGCCGATTTAAGCTAAATCATGTGGGAAATTGCCTTGTTTGGTCGGCAGAGAGTCAAACATTTATCCGGGAATTAAATGTATTAAAAATCAGTTTTTGACGCTTAAACATGTTTTGTTTTAGGGGCCGTTTTACAGGCAAAATATGTCGATTTCCTGCTAACAACAATTTAGTTTAAGACGACCTTTTTAATAATCCTGATACATTATATATGGAGTCCAATTTATTTTTTAAAGTATTAATTGGTTTATTCATCCGCTTACGTAATGTTTTTGTTGTACTAACTTTTGTCAAAATTTTTTTTGGAAATTTTTTTCTTTAGTTTTGTGGTTTTGGCCTTACGTATTTTAGCCACAAAATAATAATTAATAAAAGGTATACATTCAATATTCACTTATTGTGATAGTTAATTGGTGCTTGCAAAAAAAAGGTTTACAACCATCCTTTTACCGGATTAAAATATCTGGGTTGTCGAAATGTTAATGACATAGACAATCAGAATACATGTTTAATGACGTAACTTTTTTTGTCCGATCAGTATAGCACCAATAAACGTCCTTTATAGTGTCTGATTGGACGGGGTGGTTATTCAAAAATCATATGTCTTCGCTTAATAAGAGATTTTTTCGCCCAAAATATGATAAAAATGTTTTATAAACATAACTTAAAAATGACCTTATTTTAAGAAACAGGGTAAAAAAGAAAAAATAAAGTTGAGATTTTCCCTTTATTTTTAAATCGTTTTTTTTTATTAAAATAAAACTTGGTACAATTAAAACATTGACTAAAATACTTCTCCTGATGATAAACTTCATTCATTTTTTGGTATTGATAATATTGGTAATTTACACATGATACTATTTTCTCTAAAATTAAGTTATCGACAAGATTTTTTTTTCAAAATATTCTACTTCTCGGCGCTTTAAAGAATATAACTAAATAAATATTTAATAATATAATTATTAAATTTAATTTAAAAGGCTTAATATTTCAATTGTTTTTGCTGAACATTTTTATAAAATAATGTTTTTTTAAAAATTTCATTTTTTTTCTTAATGTTTATTAAAAATAGAACAATTTAAAAAAAGAAATAAAAATGTTAGTTTTTCAATATTTAAATATTTTTTAAAATTTTGCAAAATTAAATTAATTTTCTTCTGAGTTGTCAAATATTTTTATTCTTAAGGTTCATCAAAAATAGAATAAATAAAAAAATCATTAAAAATGTCAATTTTTCGATTAATTTTTTTTGAACAATTCTAAAATTGTTATTTCTGAAAAAAAAATTATTTGTCTTTACACGTAGGATGTAAAACAAACCAATAGAAATTGTTAAAATTAAATGGATGCATTTCATTGACGAAACACTGGAAAAATATCCATTTTTTATCTTCAAAATAAAAATTACCACCGAAAACATTTTTTTTTATTTTTTTAAAGATTTGTAAATGCGCCGTAAAATAAAAAAAATAAAAAACATGTCAATATCTCTATTTTTCCATTTTTATAGCCAAATAAACAATTACTTATCAAACTTACGACGAGAAATTCTTATTTTAAACTTGTGTGGTAGGGAAAGGGTAATATTTAAAATTAATAATATTTCTAATTAAAAAATTAAAATGAAAATTAAATACATGTATTCATGCAATGAGTGAATATTTTAAATATTTTTTGTAAAAATTACAACTGTCTTTAATTTTAAATGTTACTCTTTTTGAACCATGCAAGTTTAAAAGTAAAATATCTCAAAAGCCGTTAGGTTTATCGGGTAATTCAAAAGTACCTTTTTTGTTAAACTAAGCAGAAAATAAAAACCATGCAGCAATTTATCAATAATAATAATACCGGAAAAGTTATGACAAAATAACAAATACATGAATAAAATCGCCCGGAAGCTACAACACTGGTCCCTAAATAAAACGAAAGTTTATTAGCAGATTAGCAGCAGTTTAGTCAAACTCGAAAAGCTCAATTTCAAAATAAAAGGAAAATCCTAATTCTGATAAATTTTTTTCACAACCTATATCTTAAAATTAGGGAAATTTTGAAGATATGTTTATATAACACTTTAATCATATTTTTGGCAAAAAAATCTCTTATTAAGCGATGACAAATGTTTTTTGAATCACCCTGTATACCAAAAAGCATTTAAATTAATAATTAGTACGTAAAAACCTAAGTTTTCGACGCTCTACCGGCTAAACGAAGCAATTTCATATGTAAGTTTCTAACACCCTGTTTAGTAAAAGAAAATTGTTTTTGTTTTAATTTAACGACTTTAAAAGCTATAGATCCTGGCGAGTAAATACGTAAAAATTCTTAATTGATTTCCATTAACAATAAGTCCACTGATCTATTTTAAACAAAAATATGTATTTGATTAGAAGTCGTTATATTTACGCCAGTAAAAGCTAATTGTTAACCGATCCCGTGATGCGCAAGGGCGGATACAGAGGAGGGGGCTTAAGGGCAACTTCAACCCTCCCCTCCCCCAGACCGTTCTACATATGAGCGCGAAAATAAAAAAGAAACAGAAAAAATAATTTTAGAAAAAAATATATGCGAAAAGAAAATGTAAATAGAAAGATTATCCATATGTTATTTATTTCAAACACCTTTTTACATAATTTGATTCGGTAATTTTTTTTTGTTTAACCAATTCATAATTCAAACTGTTTTAAAAAAATAAAACGTGTACACATACATTTTTGCAGATTTCAAGTTTTTCTAATTTAAAAATTAATTTTGCAGTTTTTATTTTTGCACAAAAAATCCTAGATCAGGTACTAGTTACTGAATCATTACATATATAATGTGGAGATCGTTTGTACCCTTAACACATTACAGCCTTTAAAATATCACCATGATCCAAGCCATGCCCCCCTTCCCCTTAAAATGTCCCCTGGATCCGCGTTTGTTAGAGGGACCTCTTGCAGACTTTTTGTTACTAGTTGAATGATTTGCTATGATCATCCCTGAAATGTGCCGGTAATGAGTTCCTGTACTACACTAAAAAACCTTTTGTAGTTTTAGCTGATTTATTATATGGTAATTTTTGTTTTGTATAAAAATTTTTGAATGTAGATTAACATTCTGAAATGTCGCCCATTTTTTTAAATTTAAACAGGCACCAGTATTTTTAGATGGTACACTAGCTGCTGCTGCCTATTGAGTTGATTTAAAACATACATTTTTTTAAAGAATAATCATTGGTCTATTAATAAGCATATACATGTAAAGCTGACTTACCTTTTGTAGTTTTAAGAATTCGCTAACTTTACAAAGACCCTGTACAAAACCCGTATGTCGTGTTGCCGGTTACACAATACAAAACACAAATTGTAAAATGTGTGGCAAAAATGCACTTTACCGTGTTCGAATCGACGCGGTGAAACCACGAATGAAATGTTTTCAAACAGACGTATATTTAAGGCGGGTCTACAATGGTACGCCTTACAAACGCCAGGGTTTAATTGAATATGTAGACAGAGCCGTATTTAAAGCAGACAACCAGACTTATTCACGTGTCTCTCTTGGTTATTGGAACTTTTCAATATTGGTTCTTGCAAAATATTTCTTTTTCAGGCGGCCCTATTAAAATAGAAAATATTGAATATTAAAAAACTGTTATAAATTTAGTTTTTTATTAGCGACAAACTCGCAGCCGCGTTTTCTTCAAAAATAAAAATCCCGCGATTATTTTAAACCCAAAAAGGTGAGGAACGCGTTTTTAGCTACTTAGAAACGCTTTAGGCGAAAACTTTAAACGAAAGAATATTGACAATTTGGTAAAATTTACTTTACGGACACCACGCCGATTTTTATAAAATTTTGCATACGGGGGTTTTTTTGGCGCTTATCACGAATCTAAAATTAGTTTTTTTTCGGCAACCTCTGGTTTTTGAGTTATAAGGCCTCCAAGTGAACTAACCTCAAAATTCTCCCTTCTTGAAACTGATTACCAACAAATGGGAACATACACTGATTAGGTACTTACATATTAAACAAATACACTAAAATTTACAATAATTTATTGCCTATTTTAACTAAAAATTATCTTAAATGAATCCTGTACGTTGTTAGAAGATATATGATGTATAACTGGTTGCCTGATTCATAGTTAAGTTGTAAAGATAGAAAAAACTGGATTTATTTGAGGTGTTTTTTTCTAAAAATAGGCAATACATTTTTATAAATTTTAGTGTATTCGTTTAATATATAAGTGCCCAATCAGTGTATGTTCCATTTTGATGGTAATCAATTTTAAGAAGGAGGAATTTTGGAAAAATGTCCATTTTGAGGTTAGTCCACTTGGAGGCCTCATAACTTCTTCTTGTTCTTCTTTTCTTCCCTGGGAGCCGTCTTCATTAACTACCAGAGGCAGCGCAGCCTCATGGGCTTTTTGTGATTAGACAATTCCCATTGTCTTTTATATCAATCCTCCCATTAGTCTTGTTCCTTCTACAATTCTGTATAACCCCGAGACTGGTTGATTAGTATATTCCTGTGGGCTCATTTCCGGTTGCCCAAATAATGCCTGTCTTTTGTGATTTAATGCTTTACATTGGCACATGATATGGTAGGCTGTTTCTTCCCGTCGCACATTCTGCAACTTGGGTTCCCATTGTATGAGCCTATCTTGTGTAGGTGTCCTCTTAGGTTATCATGACCTTTTGGCAACCCTACTGTTATGCGAAGTCTTTTCCTACTTTGTCTAAGTAGTTCTTCCTTCGTTCTTTTGGATGGGCCTCTTGTGAAGCTTTTTCCATGTCTTATTCTGCTAAGGTTTTCCCAGTAATCTTCATGTTTGTTTCGGATCCATTCCCTGGTTTGCCCTCGTGCTGTGGTTTTGGTCACTCCAAGGGCAGGTTCTTGCCCAAAGTATGGTGTGGATGATCCCTGTCTCGCTAGCTCATCCGCTTTCTCGTTGCCTTCTATCCCCGAATGTCCTGGTACCCACAAGAGAGTTACTCTGTTGCGTTCTCCCAGGACTTCCAGTTCTTTTTGGCATTCCCATGTCAGCTTGGCTGTCGGTTATTATGCAGATCCGCTTGTTTTTATGAGCCCTCCTGATATTTTCTTTTGCACAGCGCAGCAAAGCATATATTTCCGTTTGAAATATAGAACTGTGTGTTCCTAGTGAAATGGAGAATTGTGAGTTTCTCATTTCACTATATACGCCGGTCCACTGCCCTGCTCGGTTTTGGAACTATCCGTATACCAGATAATGTCTTCAACCGTGCCGGGGAGATCGGGTTGCGAATTTACAATTCCTCTACCATTACAGTCAAGTGGGTGACTGAATTCGAGTAGTTTTTGTTTGCAGAATATTAGTTACATTTTCTAATCTATTACGGTACAGAAATTAACTGTATTGGTGTATGATTTGTAAGCGAAATTTTTGATTACATATTAAGTAAATGTCTACACTGTTTTAGTCATGTAAGTAAAACTAATCAAGTATGTACATAAGTGGATTTATTATTAAATCCTAAAATTTAGTTATATTTTTAAAATTAATAATATGTATTTGGATATGATTAAAAACTAATGAATACCTACTAATGTACAGGATTATAAATGTACCCTCGCTTTATAACTTTTTTGTTTGACGTTTGCGGAAAAAGTCCCAAATAAAAGATGAATGATTCAAAATACATTTTTTAAAAAGCTATATATTATATATACAGGGTGTCTCAGAAAGTCTGGGCGTGGCCCAACTTTCTTATTCAATAAACCCCTATTTTTTTATTTGATTTTGGATTCTCCTTAAAATTCTCAACATTTAGGCAAATACATAACTTATAATAATGTACCGTTAAAAAAACCTATTACAGTATAATTTTACCTGTGGCTAAAAATTAAATAGCACCTAATAAAACACCAAATAAAAATATTTTCTTAATTTATTTTTTTCAAAATTTGCATTTCACAAAGACTGTGAGTTTGGCTACCAAAAGCACGTACTAACTGCAAAAGAATTAATGTCAGAAGATACTACTTGACGACGGCGATCACTGGAACGGGTTAGATTTTTGTAAATTTCAATGGCGCACAAAATAAACTTACAAATTCTATTCTAGTATGGTCAATTTCTGTACCGTAATAGATTAGAAAATGTAACTAATATTCTGCAAACAAAAACTACTTAAATTCAGTCACCCTCTTGACTGTAATGGTAAAGGAATTGTAAATTCGCGATCGGGTTGCTGCCACTCACTTCGATCTGGAATTTTTACCTCGAAGTTTTTGTTGAATGAGTGTTGGGGAATCATCTGGTCTGTTCTCTCGTCCAGGATGCTACCGCCAACCTGACTTTTTATATTGTTGTGTCCTAAACTAGCGTAGACACCAGTTGGTTTCTGTTGCAGTCGGAAGTAGCTCATTCTTGCCTCTCCCATCACTATAAGGTTAAGTGGTGGAAGGTCTAAGAGACACTCCATGGCTGCTGTTGGGGTTGCTTTAATTGCTTCTATTATAGCTAAGCAAACAAGTCTCTGTACCTTGGCGAGGTCTGTAACAGCAGTTCTTTGTCGCATTTTTGTCCACCATACCAGTGATGCGTATGTTATCATAGGTGTATAACCAATAGACCATGTTTGGTTTAAGGCCCCATGTTTTCCCATGAGCTCGTCCGATTAACATAAAGAGTCATCTCCGCTTTCTTTCTTATTTTCCGAAGATGATGGTTCCAGGTAAGTTTGGCCTCATAACTTAAAAACCACAGGTTGCCGGAAAAAACTGATTTTAAATTCGTGATCAGCGCCCCAAAAAACCCCGTATGCAAAAATTCATGAAAATCGGCGTGGTGTCCGTAAAGTAAAATTTTACCGACAATTTTATTGAAATAAATAACTAATACAAATGTATAGCAGAGCTGGGACGGATCCTTAAAAAAGGAATCGATTTACGGATCCGGATCTTCGTAAAGGAATCGAATCAACAATACGAATCACGATCCTTTTTTAAGGAAAAAAGAAATCGAATCCTTTTTATCGGATAACGAATCCAGGTCATTTTTGGGTTTTATACTTACAAATGGTAACTTCGACACGAATGATACTACATAATCCAGATGATAAATCAAGCGTCAAAGACTTTAGCACCGAGCCCGAGCCGCTTAATATAATTTTAGCCTCATTTTGAAGTGCTGTAACTCCTGGCCAAATTAGTTTTTGGTATATATTCTTCAAATTTGAATACGTTATTTCTGAGATCAAGATGAAACCACCGTTAAATGGAACATTTTTTCGAACTGTATTCCAAAACTTGCGATGTTAGATCTTCATGTGGTTTTTAAATCTGACTTGAGATAACCTTAAGCAACTTATAAATGGAACATCCTATAGGAAATTTCACAAGTACCGTTTAATACTTTCTCTGCTTGTGGAATATGAAGAATGTTTGAAAATTTTAAATTCATTTTTGTAAATGAATGAATAGTAATAATAGATTGCCCCATTTAAAAGTCCCTCAGGGTTATTCCAAGAATAACAGATTAAAAAATTATGAAGATCGAGCCATCAAAACTTTTAAAATCAAATGCAAGTAAAATTTATGCCCGTTTTTGGGTACCACACTCAATGGTTACGAAAAAAAAAATAATTGAAATGTTGTGTTTCTGGACCTGAAAAACAACATACAGGGTGGCCCATTAGTGCGAGGAAGTCCAATATATCTGTTGTTAATAGAAATACGAGAAAATGTTTCATACAAAAGTTATAGGATCCGTAGAGGTTCTAAGAGATTCTAAAAATATTTGATTGTATACAGGGTGTCCCAAAAAGCGAGGCAGCATAAAAGTACTATTTTTTAAATAGCAATACCCAATTTTTTATTCAGAATTGAATTAAGTAGGAAATTCTGCGTATACAATATTTTAATTTAATGATTTTTGCGGTGTTGCCATGCTATTTACAATTTACGAAAAATTTTGAAAAAAAAGCCTAAACAAAAAAGCCGCCGAAAAAATAACTGATTTAAAAATTATAATCTTTGTCATGTTTCTCTCAACATCACGGATGACAGAATAATTTTGTAAAAGAAAACTGGCTTTAACTTCGGTGTTTTACGGCGGTGCCAATATTGCAGTTTTAAAGTAAATAATTTATTTTTAAATGGACACCCCATATTTTAATACGCCATGTTGTTAAGTATTTTATGATTTATAAATTCTTAATTATAAGTTATGTTCAAAAGTTTTCAAAATTTCATTTTAATGGAAAATGCACAAATATCGTTGTTTTCTGTTGTTTTTTTTTTTTTGATGGTAGGCCATTAATTTAACAAAAGCGGCTATTATTTCACGTCAAAAGTATTTTTATTACTTTATATTTTTATTCTGTCATTCTTGCAGTAGTTAAACTGATTCTAAAAAAATAATGAATTTTTCTAAAGAAGAACTTGTTGATAGGTATAAGAGAAGTTTTGAAAAATATTCACAACAATATAATAATTAAAAAATTATTTTAAACTTTAGTATTTTATTTTATTTCAACAACAAAGTACATAATATAAGTAACATAAACGAACATAAAACATTAAAAACAATAACGAAATAAAATAACGTTAAAAGAACTATAAACAACAGGTAGACGTCAAAAAGACTATAATAAATGTTCGATATGGCCGCCGTTAGTATTCAAACAAGTCTCAATGCGTTTTTCAAAAGATCTATTAACTTCGTTAAGCATATTGTTGCTGATATTTCTAAAAACTTCTCTTATATGTTGCTTCATATCTTCCTTAATGGTTGGAGAGATTCTATAGACATGATCTTTGACATAATCCCATAAAAAGAAGTCAATTTTTGTAATATCAGGCGAACGAGGGGGCCATCGAAATGGCCCACCTCTTCCTATCCATCTATTAAGGAAAGCATTGTTCAGATGTTCGTGAATTGTTGCTGTATAATGGACTGGAGCCCCGTCGTGCAAATACCACATCCTCCCCTTAACGTAGTTTGGTAAGGCGTTGGTCAGGCGTGGCAAGTCATTTTGAAGAAATTGCAAATAAACTTGACCGGTAACTCGTTCCTCAAAAAAGTAAGGACCAATTACATAATTTCCAATTATGCCACCAAACACATTTAACGACCACCTTGTTTGACTGTGAGGTCTTATAAAATGTGGATTTGTTGTTGAGTAGTAGTGGAAATTATAACGATTTACATTTCCATTTTTGTGAAAAGTGGATTCATCGGCGAATAACACATAATCAAAAAAATGTGTATCCTGCATAAGCTGGATGTGGTACGGATGCATTTTGTTATCATTTAGAATTCTCTGAACTGTTTGCCGGGTTATATCAGTTTCATTTGCAATTGTCCGTTGTGAGATATGCGGATTCTCTGTAACTTTAAGCAAAACAGTCAAAGAATTTTCTCCCGAGTTAGCAGTTTTAGTTCTATCGGTCTTTTCGTAATCCACTTTTCCCGTCCGAACAAAACGATCTAACAGTTTTTCAAATGCCTCCTTTCTTGGCTGCCTTCTTTCAGGAAAAGCTTCATGGTAAAGTCTGGTAGCTAATAAACAATTCTTGTCACTTGCGCCCAATATAAAAACCATATCAACAAGTTCTGCTTTAGAAAAATTCATTATTTTTTTAGAATCAGTTTAACTACTGCAAGAATGGCAGATTAAAAATATAAAGTAATAAAAATACTTTTGACGTGAAATAATAGCCGCTTTTGTTAAATTCATGGCCTACCATCAAAAAAAACAACAGAAAACAAGTTATATTGCTTTAAAAACTGCAATATTGGCACCGCCGTAAAAAACACCCTGTGCAAGTTAAAGCCAGTTTTCTTTTACAAAATTATTCTGTCATCCGTGATGTTGAGAGAAACATGACAAAGTATTATAATTTTAAATCAGTTATTTTTTCGGCGGCTTTTTGTTTAGGCTGTTTTTTTTCAAAATTTTTCGTAAATTGTAAATGGCATGGCAACACCGCAAAAATCATTAAATTAAAATATTGTGTTATACACAGAATTTCCTACTTAATTCAATTCTGAATAAAAAATTGGGTACTGCTATTTAAAAAATATCTTTTATGCTGCCTCGCTTTTTGGGACACCCTGTATACAATCAAATATTTTTAGAATGTGTACCTCTACGGATCCTATAACTTTTGTATAAAACATTTTCTCGTATTTCTATTAACAACAGATATATTGGACTTCCTCGCACTAATGGGCCACCCTGTATATTTTGGTTGAAAATAGCATGATAGGTGTGTTTCCTTATTTAAAGAGATTTAGAAGCTAGATGACTTAAAATTCTTTATTTTCGAAAATGAATCTTAGGTGAAAATTTGAAAATTGAAAATGGAAGATTCAAAAGGGCGGACTTTGGCATTTATAAACCCATTTATCTTAAGTGAGAAATATAAGGAATCGATACCTTTTGGAATCAAGTCCTTCCATAAAGAAATCGATTTCCGATCATTATATGACTAATTCGGATCACGGATCCTATTTTTAAAAAATAATCGATTCCAGCCTTCGGATCCTTAAAAAGAAATCGATTCCTTGATTCGAGTCCAAAAGGATTCGATTTCTACCCAGCTCTGATGTATAGTATGATTTTTTACTTTAAAAAACTCTATACACCGGTTAACAAAAGATTTGCTCATGTTCTGACTAGATAATTTTTAATGTGTTCCTGGGGCAAAAAAGTGTGGAGCGTACAAAATAGTTTATGCCTATGGTAGTTTTAGTCATTCTCTTTTAAAATTTGGTAGAAACTGATCTATTTCTTTGGTTAAATAGAGTGCCGTGCTCTTCGTAAACCTGGAAACCTACTTAAATATACTATCCGGCAAATCTAAACAACTTGTGCTATTTCGGAGCACTCTTCTCTGGCGATTAAATTCAAACCAGAGGCTGACACTCAGATTCATCCATCATTTTTGTAATGTTTGCGGTTTACCTTAATACAGCCATTCGAATACATAAAAAGGTTTGTTTGTTGATTGCGATATCATTATTCCGAATTTTGCTTTTTTTGAGAATATAATGGAACTTTCAAATGGTTCAATCTACCACATCTTTTATCGAAAGTGGTTCAAGAAGATACTCGTTTGAAAGAAAATGTAAAGCACTTTTAAATGTCGTCCTTTTCGGTGTCAGCCAGTTTGTAGTTTGCCAAATAGAGGGCGTAGTTTAAAGAAAACTCGTTTTTTTTTAGATTTTCTCGAGAAAGTTAAATACAAGGATATGATTTTTATTATAGGTTTAAAAGAGAAAAAAATACCTACACTCTGGCGAAAACCGCATTTTGATATCTTCATTCGTTTTCGAGTTATTTCAAAGTAAGCGGTTTTAAATTAATAGTATGTATTTAAAAAAATGCTATTATTTACATGAACTACAAAAAAAGAAAATAAACGTTAACCTAGTTTATAATAAAAAAATGCATATAATTTTTTTCTTAGAATAACTTATGTCAAGATCAAGTTACGTATTTTATTCTTGTTTATCTACACAGGTAAATCTCGCGACAAGCTTTTATATCATATAAGTTACGAAATATAATAAATTGATAAATTTGATTTAATTTAAAGTTTACTTTCTTCTGTTTAATACATGGAAATAAAAGTATTTTTTTAAAAATGTATTTCTACTATTAATTTATTAATTAGGTAGTACTTATGTATTAAAAGTATAAAATTCCGAAAGCGAATCAAAATTTCGGAAAAAATTTGACAAACAATTATCTATTTGATTTACTTAAGATTATATACATATTTGATGGCATAGTATGAATACATTTTTTTTCGAAAAATGACTTTTTGGTGGTTTTTGAATAGAAAAATACGTATATTATATATAACAGCTATTACAAAAATTCCATCTGCGCAGGGCTGCTCTCTACAGACTGCAGAAACCACGTATAGATTTAGTGGATTTCTAACCCTTTTTTATTCTATGGTGGATTTAATGTAAAGAGTACATCCAAGGAAGATTAGCTGCATATTTTTAGTGTTCACAGAGTGTTTCCTCACTTTAAGACATAGTCATGAGTAGGTCAAACATATTCAGCGAGTTAAATTCCCCTTAATACATCCCTGTTTTGTTTACGTTTGTGATAACGATAACAACATACCAGGCGATTAAGTTATGAGTCATTTTTTTAAGTGTAACTTGCTACCGACATTAAAATTTTCTGAACTGATGATGAGGATAATATTTACAGAAATAAAACCGACCTAGGAAAGCATTATGATTATGATATCTAATGACGGCAAAAAATAGTATTTTTCTGCTTATTAGTTTTGAGAAATGTTTAGAATTGTTTTTAAATGTTACCAACTTAGTTTTTTCTACAAAGGTCAGTGAAAGTTTGATTTTTAATGTATGCTGTCAGTATTTAAAATGTCTTTTTGTGACACTGGTGTTAAAAGTAATTACTTTTAACACATAATACTTAGATCAAAATAAATTATTTATTTAATTTCAAAGTACAATTTGTAAAAATACAATTATAATAAGAAACTTCATGGCCAATTTCATTGGTGGTAGTTACACAATTTACTTTGGTAAGATACTAGTATGTACCCGGGCAGGAAGCAATGTCATCCACCAAAGTTTTGGACAAAATTTGATCAGCAATTTTATTTTTCTCTTGTAGCGAATCTTCTATATAACTCCTTTGCTACTGTACTGCACTTCCATCCACCGTGTCTCTTAACTGTAGTAAGATTAGTACCAGAGTCTGCCAACAAACTAGCTGAGGAACGTCGGAAGCAATGTCCAATGTAAAGATGGGAATCAGGCAATTTTAGAAATTTAGCCATTTGGGCAGGAATTTTACCAAATGTGTTGATTTCAACTGGAGTTATGGCATATTTATTCTTTAAGCATCTTATAAGAACTCTTGAATGATTAACATTCACTGGGCGAAGGGCTATGGACTCTTTACAATAGTTCATATATAAGGTACCACTAATTACAAAAGTTCGTTCATTAGTTTGTGGTCTGGTATATGCACAATTAGTGAAGTTCCCAAATCTTCAATGTTATTTAATGTTAAATTACACAGTTCTTCTCGACGACAGGCTCCAAATACACCGAAAATTGCGGCTAGTTTTTGCCTAAGATTTATTTCATCCGGGGCTTCTGCAAGAACTTTGTCGATTTTTTCTCTTGTCAATATTTTAGGGTACAGGTAAATTCGCCCCAATGACGATGAGTTTGAAAAGGTCCACTTTGGCCACTCAGGCATAACAGGTAATTTCGCCCCAAATACCCTTACTTTATGAGGGTCACTTAGAAAAAAGGATGAATAGACGGGGGCAGTAACTCCGTAGTTTATACGTTGGGAAACATAAATGAACTTACTTCAATCACTGTGAATCGAACTAACAATAAGGAACACTCCCATGTGTCTACCATTACAAAAATTAATCGACAAATAGTTAGTTCTGCTTGCAAGAGAAAGGCTGTTGAGGACTTAGCAGAAAAACCGGCGAAAATCATCAGACAGGCTTTACAAACCAATCTCCCATCAACTTTATCAGTTGAAGATGTGACATACATATATCAGAAGAAACTTGTATGTATGATACAACAGCAGACGAAAGCTTGTTTCTGCATTGCCGCAAAATATTTCCGATGTGTGACAGTGTAGTAACTAATTTAGGTGAACCATTTATTCTTACTAATAATAAGGTAGACCAAATTATAGTTTTTAGTTGTAAAACAAATCTCAAAACCTTAAACCTCTAGTATATACCTCTAGCAAAAATTCATAACGTAAAAGTTAAAAACCGGCAAAAATTTATTGAAAAGACAATTAAACGGTACAATGATGGCGAAATCACTAGACTTTATTTAATAAAATGCATTTCTTTTTATTGTGCACCTTAAAAGTAAGATAATTAGATTTTTAACTTAGTTTAAGGAACTGGTAAACTGTTGTTTGCACTTAACGTAGATATTCATTAAATGTATATGAGAACATTGTGGTTTTATTAATTATTGCCTTCCCTAATACCTCAGGTAGCGTGGGGCGAAATTACTGGAATTTATTTTGGTTTACTTTTGAACTGGGGCGAGAATACCTACCTTTTTGGTACTTTAATTATCATGGGGCGAAAATACCAACACCCATATTTTAGACTTTTTCGGTCGCGATCCTTCACCCTTTCGCTTTAAAAGGCCAACTAGCTTGTAATGAACTTTCTTCAAAGTACGCAAGGAGCACTTTTTCACTGGCATTCTTGCCACTAACATTTTTCCGAACACACCATTTTAAGAAACGATCGTATGTAAATTTGTATTGTTTTGACTAACTAGCAATAATTTAAAAGTAACTTTATTATCAGCTTCTTCGATTTCCACCGGGAGAAATTCATTTTATTGATCACTTTCCATCGATCAAGAATTCGCGATTATTTGACGTTACTTGTCAACAAAGACAAATCAACAAATTTGATTTTTTTTACCTTGGCACTTGTTTTATAGATAGATTAGGTAAAATTATATTTTAAAAATAATAATAATGTTGAAGATAAAAAGTCATTAATTTGGACTTTTAATGGTGTTCAAAGAAAAAATAGTGTATGATAATAACTTCTCTACAGTCCCAATTAGTTTTTTAAGAAATAAATCGTCCCAGTGATATTTTTAAAACGGTTGTGCAAAATTGTCAAAAATATAAGATAGAGTTCTTTGAATTTTAGTGAGACATCGGAGCCTCACTAAACATATACCAGATGCTATTGGCTTCAAGGGGAACACTTTGGTAAAGAAAATTTTTATTTTGGATTTTGCAAAAAAAGTTGATTTTTTTGGTGCTTCCCTACAGGGAAAAATGATACTTCCAGAAGCATATCCTCTATTTATATTATTTTCGTGAATTTGATCAAATTTTATCTTCAAATCCCAAATTTCGTATAAATATCTAAATTTTTCTTAAAATTAGAGGCATCTGAAATATCTGCATAAGAAAACTGTTAAATGAAAAAAATTCAACTGGTAATGGTTTTTAGAAAACCAGACAATTTTGCCAAATTTGGTATTTGACGATAAAATCCGATGAAATTCACGAAAAAATACAAAAACAGAATTTGCTTGGAAAGTCTGATTTTTCCCCTGGGAGGAGAGAGCACACAAAAAAACACTTTTTTTCGCAAATTCCAAAATAAAAACTTTCTTTACGAAAGTGTTTCTCTTGAGGCGAATAGCTTCTGGTGTCTATTTGCTGTGGGTGCCTTGTCTCACTTTTTAGATACAAAATTTTAAAAATCCTAGAGCTGCCATTGTAAAAAAAGATATTCCTGTCGTTCAAACGAATACTTAAGAAATACAATGGCTGTTCTTTAAAAAAACGTGTTTAAGATTGTAAGAGGTGACGAATCATGAATATGTTTTAATATGAATGCCCATTTTTACAAAAAAGTTGCGACAACAGTGTCTATAGAGGAAAGTAAATCGTCAATTCTGAATAGTACACAACCATCTGTTTGCCCGAAGCCTTTGGTAAGAAAAACAAACAAGCTCCGTAGGATCATTTATTAAGGCAATTTCAGCTGTCACACATCTCTTCCTTCAACCGACTATCTGAGAACTAAAAAAGTCGATCCAATTGGTCATTCGCCGTTGACACCCTTCTGTTATATCCAACCACTTACTTATTTTTATATTATTATTATTATTATTATATTATTATTAAGCTAGGTACAATAATAGGTTAGAGTGCGTGCGTGACACATGTTTTAGTTTGCAGTATAAAAAGTCCAAAAAAATAGAAAATATTTTCTAAAAGTTAAGAAAACTGTACCCAAAGTCGAGTCTATTTACAGCAATTGAAGACATTGTGAAAGTTCAATTATTTAATAATCTTTTTAGATTTATGTGAAAGTTAACCTCAAAAATGAAGTGTGATGTATGTAATCAAATCAAAGTGAAAAATAAAGAACTTTTTAATTGTGATGGGTGTAGTAGAGAAATATGTAAAGATTGTGGAGGACTTACAGCATCCGAAGTAAAAGTCTTACAACTTACTAATCGAGTTATGAAATTTTATTGTCACAAATGTCTTAATGGAGAGTCCCTGCGATTATTTAACAAATTAATAAAGAATAAGGAAACAATAATAGAAGATAAAACAACAATTATTAGTATTTTACATGAAGAAATTAAAGAACTGAAGAGAAAATTTGGCTTTGCACAATGTTGTTACAGTCAAGCGGTAAAAAACCTAAAGAGGAGGCCATAATAGTAAAACCAAAAGATAGCGCACCGTCAAGCCAATCTACAAAAAAGAAAATTGAAGAAAAAATTAATCCCTGTGAACTGGGAATTAGTGTATCAAGAGTAAGTATATTCGAGACGGAGGAGTGGCAATAAAGTACAATGAAAACGAAAGGGAAAAAGTACAAAATGTTTGCGAAAGAATTAAGACATCCTTGGGCCAGTCATATGAAGTGAATATACCCGAAAAAAGAAATCCTAGGATAACAGTATTTAATGTATATCCAACAGAGTTAGAAGATGAAGATAGTTTACTCGATAAAATTATTCTGCAAAATTCGATAAACACAGAACCAAATAAAAGAGAATTAAAAATAGTTCATAAAACTAAAAACCAAAGAGGAACAATGAATGTCATTCTTCAGATGGATGTACATACATATGAATGTATCGAAAAAAGGAGTAAACTACATATGGGTTGGAAAAGTTGTTTTTTTAAAGACAGTTTAAATATAAAACAGTGTTATAATTGCTGGAAATTTGGATACATTGCAAAGGATTGCAGAATAAAACACCTACATGTCAAATATGTGCGAAAGAACACAAAGCATCTGACTGTAAATCGACTGAATTGTGCTGTGTGAACTGTAAATATGCAACAGAAGTGTTAAAAGTACCTCAGATAGACACAAAACATAAGGCATATAATAAAAACTGCGAGGCATATAAGAGAGTAGTGAATCAGTTACAAGAAAAAATGCAATATCCTGATATATGCAACAACAAAAACACAATATAGCAATCCAGGTCAAGTATTTTGTACCTAAATATCCAGGGTTTAAATACACATAAAACTGAATTAACTTGGATGGCAAATCAAAACAAACCAGCTATTATGTGTCCTCAGAAACTCATGTAACCGAAGATTTTACACCAAATGAAATAAACATTACTGGGTACAACACAGTGACTACCTTTTCAATGAGCACTCATACAGGAGAAACATCAATATATATATAATAAAGGATTTAGGTATAAAGAAATTCTAAACATAAATAATAACAAAAATGTATGGATAACAGGAGTTGAAGTTATATTGGAAAAACAAAAATACTATTTTATTCTTTATATCACTCACCTAGAACAAGTAATGCAGAGTTTTTGGATAAACTTGATGATTTTTTAGAAAATCTAAACCACGATGGAGTTATGAAGTTATGAAGAACTGAAAAGAAAATTTGGCTTTGCACAATGTAGTTACAGTCAAGCGGTAAAAAACCTAAAGAGGAGGCCAAAATAGTAAAACCAAAAGATAGCGCACAGTCAAGCCAATCTACAAAAAAGAAAATTGAAGAAAAAATTAATCCCTGTGAACTGGGAATTGGTGTATCAAGAGTTAAGTATATTCGAGACAGAGGAGTGGCAATAAAGTACAATGAAAACGAAAGAGAAAAGGTTAATATTAGGTGATTTTAATATAGACTTAGCAAGCAATCATTTTTATGGGACTAAACTTAAGAATATAATAGCCCAGCACGGCATTTACCAGTTGATTTATAGGTGTACACGTATAACAAAGACATCATCAACGAAAATTGATCTCTTTCTTACGAACCATAAAAACATTAACTTTAAGGTACTTTTAACTCCTAAAATAACTGATCATTCAATTATTACAGTCGAGATACAAAATAAGAATACTAAAAAACTAGAAGCAAGAACCTTTAGAGACTACAGGTCTATGGATGTCACAGGATTTCAACTCAAACTTATGGAGATGACATGGCCACCAAATACCACAAACGACGTGAACAACTTAGCTGACTACTTAGTAGGAAATATTATATCAGCCCTTAACCAATTTGCTCCAGTAAAAAGAAGAAAAAAATGGGGAGATAAACTGTGGTGAAATGAAGAGATCAGTAATGAATTAAAAGTAAGAGATCAACTATATCAAAGAGCTGTTTTATTGCAGACTGATGATGATTGGAAGAATTTCAGACAACAAAGAAACACAGTTGTAACATTAATCAGAAATGCGAAAAGAAATTATTTCAATGAGAAGATTGACCAGCTAAGAGATAACTCTACGGAGATGTGGAAAACATTAAAAAAATTAATAAATATAAAAGAAAATAAGGGACCTAAACCCGTCATTGTATTTAATAATAAGAGAGTTACTGTGAAAAGAAATAAATGAAAATTTCAATATGTTTTTCATGGACAGTATCCAGGAAGTTGTACAACATTTAATTCCAAACAAGACATCGGATGTGATAGTTGGTAATATAGTGGTTGAGTGTAAAATGGAAAAATTTGAGAGGTTGGAAATGTCACAATTAAGAAAAACAGTGAATAATATAAAAAATAAAGAAAGCAATCTAGATGGGATCACAGTACAAATATTAAAGAAAGCCTTTGAAACAACTGGTGATAAGTTTTTTAATCTAATTAACATTAGCTTGGAAAACGGAATCTTCCCAATACACTGGAAGAGAAGTTTGGTTATTCCAGTTGAGAAAGTTAAAGGTACTATAAAATGTGAAGAATTTAGACCGATCAATACAGTACCACCCTATGAAAAACTCCTTAAAGGATGTGTCAATGATCTAATTGTTTAATATATTGAACATAATAAACTTTTGAGTGACTATCAAGCATGCTTTCGATATAAAAATTCATGTGAGAGTGCTTTACAAACTATATTGTTTGATTGGAAAGGGGCTTTAGAGGAGGGTCATCTTATCGGAGTGGTGTTCTTGGATTTTAAGCGTGCCTTTGAGACAATAGACAGACAGTTGTTGTTGCACAAAATGGAAAAATATGGTTTTGGACCTCCTATTCTTTGTTGGTTTAAAGAGTACTTAACAGATCGAACACAAGTAACGAAATATGGATGTGTATCAACTGCCACAAAAACAACCTATGGTGTACCACAAGGAACTGTATTGGGACCTACTCTTTTTGTATTATATATAAATGACATTGTGAAGGCTTTGAAAAAAGTGCAGAGGAGAATTATTTACTGATGATACTGTGATATATATTATAGGGGATAAAATTGATGAAATAATACAAACATTAAATGATGAACTTAATGATTTATTAGAATGGTTAAATAAAAACTCTCTTAAGCTAAATATTGACAAAACAAAAATGATGATAATAAAAAATAAAAATAGTAATTTAAGTAATTCTGTTCATAATCATGTTAAAATTAATAATGAGATTATCGAAGTTATCGAAAGAGTAACACTTCAAATATCTAGGTTGTGTAATAGATGAAAATTTACCCTTTTCAGAACATTACAAATTTATTACAAATAAAATTGCAAAAAAAATTAATGTATTAGGGCGAATGTCACAAGACTTAAGTTGTTGGTCCCGGTTAACTATTTATAAAACAATTATTGCTCCTTATTTTTATTACTGTTCCATATTACTATTTTTAATGAACAATACTCAGCTGGATATTCTACAAAAAAAAAAAAAAGTATTACGTAGGATTTTAAAATGTAATAAATACACTAGGATAAGAGATATGTTACAGGCAACAAATCTTTTGAGTGTAAGGCAAACTGTAACATATAACACAATGATATTTATTTATAAAATGTTAAACAAGTTGCTTCCTGAACATCTTCTCAAAAATTGTACATTTGTCATGAACATAACACCCGTTCACGGAATAATTTTTATTTACATAGACGTTCCACCACTTTAAGTTAAAAATTGTTTATTTTATAAGGGACTAAAACAATATAATAAATTACCTAACAATATTAGGGATGCAAATGATCTCACGCAATTTAAACGGGCTTGAAAAGTATATATTAGACAACATATTGCCATATAGTTTATTTTAGTTTATAGTTGTATTATTAGATAAAAATTTTTGTTAATGTATTTTTTGAATTCTTTTACTTGTTAAAATTTTGTAAAGTGTATTTATGTGCTAGCCAATGTGCTATTAATAAAGATTATTATTATTATTATTATTATTATTATTTACCCTATAATATGTATACTTATTTATCATACCTACAATATCATGTGATTATGCTCTACTTTCATATTTCTAACTTTTCCTTGTTGAAATCCAGCAATAGCTATGATAACCTTTCAACTTTCTTTGTTTAGTTCTGGGAAATTCTTATCTAATCAGACTTGAGCAATCATGGACACATGATTTTGTAAAGTACAAAGTACAAACCTTGTCCTTACTTTCGCCACTATAAAAACAGGTTTCGCTTTCAGCGAAACACACTCTAGCCTACACCCTAGCCTACATTCTAGTATAAGCTCTAGTCTACATAGGAACCTCCCAGAGTAAATAGCCTTACGCCTGTGCAGGGGCACCGCAGGCGCTGACCAGCTCTTCCCCATTACTCGTGGGATCCTTATGGACGACCAAGGAAATAAAACTAAAAACTCAAGGAGGAAGCAGAGGAGGAATTCAGGGTCCTTCTGCAGCAGAACTCCAACAAATACCTCTATCGTGGAGGTCGTGACGGACCACGATATCACTGTCGTGGAGGTCATGACGGACCACGATAGCAAAACACATCCCACTCCATAGGCCGTTACTATGCCAGGACGGAAAATCAGGGTGCTGCAAGCCAACCTGCACCATAGCAAGGCAGCAACAGCAGTCCTTGCAAACGCTATGAGGAACTTTGACGTGGCCCTCATACAAGAACCCTGGGTCTACGGAGGAAAGGTAAAAGGTTTAGGGGACGTGGGTGGAGAACTAATATACAGTAGAACATCCGACCTACCCAGAACGTGCATAATAGTTAAAAAAGACATAAAGATACTACCACTAACTGATTTCTGTTTCAGAGACCTGGTAGCTGTTAAAATTAGGCCAGGGAATAGGGCCATGCCACAGGAATTAATTTTCGGATCGGCATATCTACCCTATGATGACCCTGACCTACCAGCAACCAAGGAGGTGGAAGAACTGATGAGAAGCTGTAGAGAAAATGGAACGCAGCTCATCCTAGGATGCGATGGATGCAAATGCACACCATATCACTTGGAGAAGCACGGACACAAACCCACGAGGTGAACCTTTACTACAATTTATTATGGCAAACAATTTGTACATATTAAATGTAGGCAATAAACCCACTTTTGTAAATAGTAGACGAAAAGAGGTACTAGATATAGCACTAGCTACAACCTACGTTGGAAGCAATGTTATCAACTGGCATGTATCTGAGGAAATAAGTTGCTCAGATCATAGACACATAAATTTCACGATAGGGGACATGAATCTACTGAAGAAACATATCGCAACCCTCGAAAAACGGACTGGGAAGCCTTTAAGGCAGACCTGGATCTGCCTTGAGAGGGACAAAGCGAAAAATAAACAACACACACGACCTAGAAATAGCGACGGATCAAATACAGGACGCCATTATTACTGCGTACAATGAAAACTACCCGCTGGTGATAAGAAAGTACTCGAGAAATGTGCCCTGGTGGAACGAGGAACTCACCAAACTAAAAAAGAGGGCAAGGAGAGAATACAACAGGGCATCATCGGATAGGGAATCATACAAGAAGGCCCTTACCGAATACAACAAGGCATTGAGGAAAGCTAAAAGAGATTCATGGAGAAGGCACTGTGAGGAAATCGAAGGAACTCACGAGGCAGCCAGACTCCATAAGATTCTTTTGAAAGAACCTCAATCGCAAATATTTACTTTAAAAAACCCACAGGGGATCACACAAAAACGGCAAATGAGACCATGAGGGAACCACTCAGGGTACACTTTCCGGGATGCAAAATATCCAACATGTCACTGGAAGGCTGCAAAAGTTCAGACCTAGGAAACCCAGGACACTGCTCCAGGGAGGACTGGCAGGTAACAAAATCAGTGATAAACGTGGACAAAATCAAATTGGCGATAAACTCATTCGTATAAATCGCCAGGAACGGATGACATTTATCCAGTAATGCTCCAGAAAGGACCAGAGCTTTTACTACATAGACTGTGTCTACTTTTAAGAGGCAGTCTAGCTCTGGGCTATATACCAACAACCTGGAGACTAACCAGAGTAGCATTTATTCCCAAACCTGGGAAAACCGGACAGGATGGGTCAAAAGATTTAAGACCAATAAGTTTAATGTCGTTTGTGCTAAAGACCCTTGAGAAGTTGCCGGATAGGCACATCAGGGAGAATGCACTTACGAACAGACTTCTACACAAGGACATACATGCATACACAGCAGGTAACAGCATTACATGAGCTTGTAGAAAAAGCCGAATATGCTCTCAAATACAAGGAGGTACTAATGTGTGCCTTCCTGGATATAGAAGGAGCGTTTGACAACACGTCCCTAACATCTATCTCAAACGCGTCGAGGCGCAGAGGGATCGACGCAACAAGCTGCAGGCGGATAGATTGCATGCTTAAGAGCAGATCAGTATATACTTTAATTTTTGAAGATACTCTTGTAGCTCGGGTTGAGCGAGGATGTCCGAAAGGGAGAGTTCTGTCCCCACTGCTATGGAACCTTGTCATGGACGACCTACTAAATGTCCTTTAACTTGAAGGGCACCAAACATTGGGATATGCAGACGATCTCGTCATTATGGCCTAAGGAAAATTTAACAATACTGTTAGGGATAAAATGCAACAGGCCCTAAACGCAGTTACCAGATGGACGAGAAAGGAGGGACTAAACATAAACCCTTCCAAATCAGCCATAGTTGCCTTCACCAAAAGGAGAAATCTAGAGGGCTTAGGACTTCCGAACCTACGAGGTGAAGCAATCAAGATTGTTGGGGAGGTATAATATTTGGGTGTCATCCTAGACACTAAACTTACCTAGAACCAGCATCTTCAGAAAACAAGAGAGAAAGCGGAGATGACTCTTATGTTAATCAGACGCATTCATGGGAGAACATGGGGCCTTCAACCAAACGTGGTTTATTGGTTATACAGCATGTTGGTAAGGCCTATGATAACATACACATCACTGGTATGGTGGACAAAAATGCGACAAAGAACTGCTGTTACAGAACTGACCAAGGTACAGAGACTTGCTTGCTTAGCTATTACAGGAGCAATTAAAACAACCCCAACAGCAGCCATGGAGTGTCTCTTAGACCTTCCACCACTTAACCTTATAGTGATGGGAGAGGCAAGAATGAGCTACTTCCGACTGCAACAGAAACCAACTGGTGTCTACGCTAGTTTGGGACACAACAATATAAAAAGTCAGGTTGGCGGCAACATTCTGGACGAAAGAACAGACCAGATGATTCCCCAATACTCATTCAACAAAAACTTCGAGGTAAAAATTCCAGATCGAAGTGAGTGGCAGCAACCCGATCTCCCCGGCACGGTTGGAGACATCATCTGGTATACGGATGGTTCCAAAACCGAGCAGGGAACTGGAGCGGGCGTGTACAGTGAAATGAGGAATTCACAATTCTCCATTCCACTAGGAACACACAGTTCTGTATTTCAAACGGAAATATATGCTTTACTGCACTGTGCAAAAGAAAATAACAGGAGGGCTTATAAAAACAAGCGGATCTGCATAATAACAGACAGCCAAGCGTCACTAGGGGCACTAGTAAACCCCAAGGTAACGTCCAAGCTGACATGGGAATGCCAAAAGGAACTGGAAGTCCTGGGACGCAACAAAGTAACTCTTTTGTGGGTACCAGGACATTCAGGGATAGAAGGCAACGAAAAAGCGGATGAGCTAGCGAGACAGGGATCATCCACACTATACTTTGGGCCTTCCCTTGGAGTGACCAAAACACGTGGGCAAACCAGGGAATGGATCCGAAACAAACACGAAGAATACTGGAGAAACCTCAGTAGAATAAGACATGGAAAAAGCTTCATAAGAGGCCCATCCAAAAGAACGAAGGAAGATCTACTCAGACAATGTAGGAAAAGACTTCGCATAACAGTAGGGTTGCTAACAAGGCATGATAACCTAGATGACACCTACACAAGATAGGCTCATACAATGGGGACCCAAGGTGCAGAATGTGCGAGGAGGGGGAAGAAACAGCCTACCATATCCTGTGTGAATGTAAAGCATTGAATCACAAAAGACCGGCATTATTTGGGCAACCGGAAATGAGCCAACAGGAATATATCAACCAACCAGTCTCGGGGTTATACAGACTTGTAGAAGGAATAAGACTAATGGGAGGATTGATATAAGAGACCATGAGGCTGAGCTGCCTCCGGTAGTTAATCAAGACGGCGCCCAGTTACCATAGTTACCATAGTTTATTCTCTGTAATAAGTGTACCTCGGTGTTCTAAATAAACCTATTGCTTATTTATTTTTTAAGAAAATCCATATTAAAAAAAATACCAAAAATCTAGGTAGCCTGGACTAAATTGTTAAAACTTCAGTGTCAAAATAATGGTTGTTGGTGTTCTAAACGTTTTTTTAGAACTTTATTTCTACCTTCAGAAAATTACGAAAAATCCGCAGTTTTAGTCACAAATTATGGTCACAGAAGGAGCAAATTTTTACAGGTATCCCAAAATTTCCATATGTGCTCGGAAGAACCCTCATGCAATATTCGAAACCAATTCTCAACAGCAACTTTTGGTTAATCATTTAATAGGCCCATTTTTTCTGCCAGCATGCCTTGATGGACAGTCCTACTTACATTGCTCTAACTACCAGGGTTGTTTGATGGAGGCGTCCTACGGACATAATACTGTAGCGTAACTGTCAAAATTTTAAAATATGATTGGTCAGCATAACATTAAAATAAAAACCAACCAATCAGGTTTCAGAATTTTGACATTTATGCTATGCAAATTACACCCGTGGGACGCTGGATGAATGGAGCTCCTGCTCATTTTAGTGCAGTTGTCATAGATCATCTAAATACCATTTATCCTGATCGTTGGATAGGTCGCGGAGGACCTTAACAGTGGCTAGCAAGATCCCCCGATCACATGGTTTAGATTTCTTTTTATGGGGTCAACCTAAAAGTCTATTTTATACAACTCGTTTAACAATTTAGAAGAGTTGCAAGAGCGAATAGTTTGCGCGTTTGAAACCATACGGAATACGCGGGGAATATTCGAAATTCGAACAGTGCGCCATTCGATTAGTGATGGGCATATTTGGATGATTTTAATTTTCGAATATTCGTATTCCGGAAGATCTTCATATTCGGAATATAGGGGTGTTGTTAAATTCATCAGATGGTTTAGCGCTGAAATCTATCGTGACCTCACACTAGATTACCGCTAGTTTTATCCTTGTCCCTATACTACCAAAAAACAACGGCCATCTTTTATAACCGCTTTTCCATCAATTAATTTAAAAACGGCTTGATGAAACAGCGATTAGTGTGCACGATTCATCGATAAATTTAACAACACGCCTTATCATTCGACATATGAAACATTGACCGATCAACGCCAGTCGATATTCGATATATTGCGTCGACCGCTGACCGTCGATTTACCCCAAAGTCCAAGATTTGCTTTCGAAATAACGAATTATTCCGGATGAATCAGTTGTCGGAAGATGAAAAATGAATTATTTTGTTTCGTCTTTGATTTCAGTCGACTATTTTAGTTGTTGGGTTGATGTTGTGTTCGCATACGTATTCGTGTACGTTTTTAATTTGTTTTGCTGTTATTGGTGGTACGGCGGAAGTTTTGTTTTCGTTTTAATTCGTAATTATTGGTGTGGTGTATAGAATAGTATACAGTGGCCGCCAAAAAAGTCGACACTTTGTGGAAAAATTCTATTCTTGATATTAATTTTTTGTGTGTAGTATTTGCATTTTGAATTAAAAATTCATTATGATGGAAATGCATATTATGGTTTTCCAAGGGTTTTCAATTTGCTTAAATTTAAGTAGGTACTTTAAGTACGTAGATATGAATTGACGTAATTGGTGCGAAAATTTGTTAATATTTGATAATGAAAAAACTAAAATTGTCGTTCGATAGGCTAACTTCTTTGATTTAGGACGAAACTATTATAGGTATACAGTATACAGTTAAACTTGTTTAACTGCCGGCTACAAATTTTCAAGTGCATTTTTTTGATAGCTCTTCCTATTTCGGTCGAACTAGGATTGACCTTGAATAACCGCGAATCGAATGAACTATCATCCGATAAGTAGCGGTAATATACCCCAGCTGATTGAAATACGAATATTCGAATATCTGAAAGAAATATTCGAATCATTCGAAACATTTCTATATTCGAATATCGTTCGGAAGATCATCACTAAATGGCGAGGACGAGCGAATATAAGTTAAGGTGGCCACTTCTAAAAATTGGATTAAAAATTATTTTATAAGTGTTAATAATAAAAAATAATAATAAATTGAGGGCGTTATATCTTTTATAAAATTATCTTAAGAATCAACTTTTAACTGGTATGTGATAATAGATAATAATAAATTAATTTTTTCTTTAAACGCCAGTAAATCCGTCATTACTCGACTTTGCAGGCGACCGCAAAGTTTCATTTTTCCTCCGCCGGAGTTTTACTTTTTACTTTCCCGCCGGCGGAGGAAAAAGTGTTACCATAGCGACATAGATACAGGGTGCGGCAGCATAACTTCCTTTTTTCAAAACTTAATAAAACGCAGAAAGTTTTAATTTGGTTTTTACAATGTTGGTTCATACAAGTTTTGTTTTACATAGCTTTAAAGAGCAAATCACGTAGGTGACGTCCTTCATTCTCCATACATCGAGTAAACCGATTTCTGGCGCTTCTCATGACTCTTTCAAGCATATCAGGCGTTATGTTGGCAATTTCTTCCTGGATGTTGTTTTTTAAATTTTGAAGGGTCCTTGGACGGTTCACATAAACACGGGATTTCAAAAAACCCCATAGAAAAAAATCACAAGAAGATAATCGGGGAACGTGCCGGCCATTGCAAATCGAAACTGATCCCAAAAGGAAGTTATGCTGCCGCGCCAGAAATCAGTTTACTTAATGAATCGAGAATGGGGGACGTCACCTACGTGATTTGCCCTTTAAAACAAAACTTTATGTATGTATCAACATTGCAAAAACCAAATTAAAACTTTCTGATTTATACAATGCGTTTTATAAAGTTTTGAAAAAAGGAAATTATGCTGCCGCACCCGTACAAAACAACAACAAAACAAGGGTCAACAACTAATACTAATACTATTAAACTAAAAACAAAACTAAAATTTGTATTTATTACTCAATGGAACAAATTGGTAATTATTTAATCGTACTTGCTCAATGCTTATCAATACGGAATTAAAACGCAATCAGAGATGCAATTTTAAAAAAAATCACACTAGTTTACAATGTATCTGTTGCGGGAAAATTTTTGCTGTAGTTGACTATATATGGCATGCTAAGCTCAAATATATAATTAAAATTTTTGGATCAGCTCTAGTTATTGAGTTTTTAGATATTTGAAACTTAAACACACCAACACAAAAAACACATCAATTTATTAAGAAAAATTTAATATTATTATTTACAAAGATCCGACATGACGTATTCCATGGATCCGACCCCACAGGGCGCCATGCGGAAGACCATCTCCGTATCGAAGACCACTCCTCGCGTCCGTTCGGTCAGTGATCTTTGGCCAAATTCATTTCGTTGACCTTAGGGCAACAGATTTCTGCATTTTCATCACCAGTTGTTCGCGTGAATGTTGACATGCGGGAATACACCTCAGCTCTCCCAACACATTATTTTCATGCCCCTCAAAACGCCGACAATTAAGACAACTCATCGCACGTTATATTTCGGATAGTGCCTCCAAAGTTCGCCAAGAAGATCCTGATTTTTGGCTCGTTTTTCCCGTTTCTTTATATCGATGTTAGTTTCCGCTGGGGCGGAAAACTCAATCACATACATAGAGTTATTCGTTTTGAAAAGGAAAACAATATCAGGTTTATTGGCGCGAATTTGATGCGTAGTTGGCAACGCGACAGTTGTCATTCTCCACTACTGCCTCAATATCGCCGGAAGCAAATGGCAGAATTGCAGTTTGATCGATGACGTACTAATGTCTAAGGTAATAGTAAAATATCCGAATCGCATCATTATGTCGGTGGATGTAACCACTGACAGCACGCACTGGACAAGCTAACAGTAATTGCATAAGGGTTTCTAGTTGTTGTCGACAAGCTCCGCAAGCAGTATCAGGAATGTGAAAACTGACTTCGGTATACCAATGTGTTTATCAGCCCAACCAGGCATGCTAGTAGGAAACCCTCGGTCTCGGTCGGTGAGCTCAGCAGATTTCAAAAACCCAAACGTAAGGTTTTGAGATAGATTGAGTCTTTCTAGGTTTCGGTAAAATACTTCATGCTATGGCTTATTAATGTGATCTTCCAAGAGCATCTATTCTGCTGTTCTGCTCTTTTGACTGCAGTTTTTACGGCTTTAGACTCAAGTTTTGTAAGTGATTGGTCATCGTTTGGATCTATTGCAAATTTGAGACCGAATTTCTCCGCTGCCTTGAAAAGAAATGCTCCAACATTAGCTATTTCGTGCGCTCTTACTAGTTGCATCAATCAAGACTCAAAACCAGTCGATTATGCGTACACTCCAAGTTTAAAAGACCACGACCTTTCTGGTGTCGTGGGAAGTATATACGGGATGTTGATGAGCGCGGGTGGATGCTGCGGTGAAGATGCATCATTTTTCGTGTGCTGATGTCCAGCTCCTCTCGCCCCCACTTAATTGCTCCAAAAGAGTAAAGCAATACAGGGACCGCTAGCATTTTGGTAGGTAGCAACAACCTTATTTATTCCGAATAATTCGGATTCCCAAAATCTCCGTAAACGTCGGCGTCGCCTGTAATTGCTTCTAATATCGATTTATTATTATAATAATTATTATTATTATTTCTATTTATTTTTTATAATTTATTTATTTTTTTAAATCTGAAAAAAGTAAAACACACACGTTATCAACATACAAAAACACTTAAATGGTAAAAATCAACAATAAAGTTTTTGAGGTGCACAAAAATTTTTGAGGGTAGATTTGAAAATAACATGCCATAAGCAAACAACCACCACCATAAAATTCGCGACAACAGACAAAAATTAACATTTTGTAAACTAGTGTAATTATTGTTGACAGTGTCCACTGACAGCTTTATGTTACATTACTATAGCAACTATTCATCGACACTGGTCTAAGCCGCCTTCCGAACCCACTTATTTTTGATAATTATTACACAGCCCAACAGTCATTTTGGTGCCGGCGAAGTAAGAACTGAATTTATATATTTTTGATGCGCTGATTTCAGAAATATCTTCCTTTTTTTCGTAGCAGCCCTAGTTTTTAAGATAGCCTCTTATAGAATGGGACATTTTTTTAATTCTATAGATTTGAAGATATTACTATTACTATTACTATTAGTTTTACCAACAACAAAAAATAAAAAGTATTAATTAGGCTATTTATTTACATTATATTTATAAAATATATACACACATACAAAAAAAAGGAAAAAGCACCTAATAACACAAAAAATACAACTTCTTACTCATCACCAAAGAATTTTCTTTTATACGCCTTTCTAGCATGTGAGCCTTCAGAACAATCTCGCTGGAGGCTCCAACAATAGTCGGCCATCATATGACAAAATCCCATCTTCCTTGATAACGAGTTTCCATGGTTTTAATATCCTGATGGAATCTTTCTCCCTGTTCTTCACTGAAGTCGCCTAAGTTTTCTGGAAACCGATCTAAGTGACTGTGGAGGTAATGAAGTTTAATGCTCATGTTACAGCCAAGACAATTAAATTTTGAAAGCATATTTTCAACTAGTTCTATGAAATTCTCTTCCTTATGATTTCCAAGAAAATTTTGTATTACTTCAACAAACAAACACCAAGCACTCATTTCAACTTCGTTCATCGATTTTGTGAATTCTGGATCTTTAACAAGCTGTCTTATCTGAGGACCATCAAATATTCCAGCTTTCAGTTTTTCTGTGCTTATTCCAGGAAATGCATGTGACAAGTATCCAAAACATTGTCCATCTTGATCTAAAGCTTTAACGAATTGCTTCAAAAGCCCCAACTTGATATGCAAAGGTGGCAATATTATTTTTTCTCTTGCAACTAAAGGTTCGTTGATTACGTTTTGTTTTCCTTGAATTATGACATTTCTTAAAGGCCAATCTTTTTTATCCCAATGCTGATATTTTGCCCTGCTGTCCCAAAGACATAAAAAAACAAGGATATTTGGTATATCCGCTTTGCTGTCCAAGGAGAAAGTTTACCATTTTTAAATCCACACAAATCACCCACTGATGTTCTTCATATTTAATTTTCGAGTTAGTAGATAAGCTATGTGTGTCCGGCGGAAAAATCCATCATTTTCCCATATTTTTATGGGAGAATTTAAGGCCCGATTTAGATTTTACTTCCGGCCCTGCCGCACTTTTGTAAATTTTAACTAATGGCCACGCCCGGGCAGTGGCGACTTTAGATATGACGCTGACCAGGATTATGAAATATGAACCATCAGGAGACCTTGAAAAATTTTTGGGAAAAATAAAATAAAAAAGGCCCAGGTTCGACCGCCGTCTTGGTACTTAAAAACCCCAAAGAGCTTCCCTGAGCCACCGGGGATATTAAATATTAAGTTGAAATAAATTGTATTAGAAGAGAATTTGGAAAATTAAATTAAAAAATTCGTCACCTAGCGGATTTGAACCGTCGTCCTAGTCCCCAAAGTCTAGAGCTCACCACTAAACTATGGGGAATATAAATATTAAGGTGAACTAAATGTATAGGACCCTGGGGTATTACGCCAGAAAGAGTGAGTATCATAGTAAAGGAAAAAATAATAGTAATAAGGTCGTTTAACTTCATTAAAATATTGGTAAACAATGTATGGTTGTATAACGCCCGAGCAACTAATAAAAAATATTAAAAAAGTACGCACCCAGCAGGATTCGAACCCGCGGTAGTAGTGTTAGTAGCCCTAGATGGTTCTTTCACGCACATCCAGCTCCGGAGCAGCTTATTATCTCGTAATCTTGACGTCATACGCTAATTAGGAAACGTGGGCTGGGGCCCTATTTTAGGCCCCAACATGCTTAAAATAATGGCGCCTGTCAAAATGTCGGCGTCACTTGTCAAGCGTCAAATGTCAAACCCTAACATCTGGGCCCCACGTTTAAATTAATACTCATAATATTCTGTGAGTTAACTTTGTTTATGGTAGAGAATAAATTTTGTATGATTGCATCTTGTTTTATTTATTTTCCAAAATATAAAATTAAAAAAAACTTCTGACCTCATCCCTTTTAATCGCTGATAGGCTAAAGTCGTAATAATGTAATAAACTTACAAATGATTGTTTCAAACTTGTGAAACTTATTCCTAACTCTTATTAATTTTACCGTTAAAATTCTAATTAATGGTTTTTAAAATTTTTGAAACGTATACTTCCTAAATTAACTTAATGATTTATTAAAAATTTTTAAATCTGTAGTTTTTACTTTAATCTTAGTTAAAACGCTTATATAAGTTGTTAAATTGTATAAATGTTTTTAATTAAGGCTTTTATTTTGAAAATCTAAATTTGTAAAAGGTGGAAAAAAATTGAATTTATTTAAAAACAATTATTTCAATCTATATAAATAAAAAGAAGTTATACGTAGTTTTTAAAAGGGCCACCCAATATTAAATTTGGACCACATGTTTTAACATCTTGGTAAATAAAAAATAAATTTTAAAACTGTTGATAAAAAAAATTATACATAGTGTTGCCAAAAAGGCTTTATGCTTATATTAAATTAAAACATCAAATTGTATGTTTTAACATCCTGAATTAAAATAAAAACAATTATCAAATCTTTGATAAGTAAAAAGTTTTATAGTGTTCCAAAAAAGGAAAAAATAATATTAAATTTTAAACATAAATATGTATGTTTTAAATTTAATTAGAATAAAAATAAATTATTTCAATCGAATATTAAATAAAAAAGTTTACATTGTTGCCAAAGGGCTTTATGGTAGAGCGAACCTTTAAAAACAATATCAGGTTTTGGTTTATTGGACCTGCGTTCGTGTCTTCAACCGTTCGATCAAAAAAATTTAAAATAAAATTTTTTTACATTAATTGGAAAAAAAAATTTTTAAATCGGATAATAAAATTTTGGCTAGTTTGTAAAAGACTTTATTTAATATTTTAAAATTTTAAAAAACCAAAAATTGCGAATAAATATAATAAATCCACACCCCACCTTGGAACCAGGCCTGGTGCTTAAGCGTGGGGAATGTTGGTTTGACATTTGACGTTTGACAAGTGACAGTGACATTTGCAGGCGCCATTTTTAAGCTGCGGGGGCTCAGCTTAGCCCACGTTTCCTAATTAGGTATAGTTAAGATTCGAGATAAAAGCTGCTCCGGACGGATGTGCGTGAAAGAACCATCTGGACTACTAACACTACCGGGTTCGAATCCTGCTGGGTTTTTTTAATTTTTTTATTAGTTGCGGGAAAAATTTGTTTACCAATATTATTAATGACAGATAAACGACCTTATTACTATTTTTTTCCTTTACTAGTACTCCTCTGCTTAATACTCCCCGGGGTCCTATACATTTATTTCCCTTAAATTTAATATTTCCCCATAGCTCGGTAGAGCTCTAGATTTTAAAACACTAGGACGACGGTTCAAATCCTGCTAGGTGACGACTTTTTAATTTAAAATTCCAAATTCTCTTCACTATTTTATTTCAACAAAAATTTTTTAAAATCCCGGTGGCTCGTGGTAGGTTGGGTTTTTAATACTAAGACGGCGGTTCAATTTGTTGGTTTTTTTTTTTATTTCAAAATTACTCAGTCCGATGGGTTCATATTTCATAATCCTGGTCAGCGTCATAATCGGGGAACAACGTCGGACGTGACCATTATTGCTGGGTGACCACAAACCCTGGTGTAGACCGGAAATAAAATCTAAATCCGACCTTAAAATTCTCCAAAGAAAACATGGGAAAATGATGGATTTTTCCGCCGGACACACAACTTATTACTCCAGTTAATTTTTTCAGGCTTGATATTGTTTTTGGATTCCCCTTTTAAAGGTAAATGACCAATTATTAATCCAAATTTATTACCGTTGGTAAAAGGACACATTTCAAACCACCGAACTGTAAATAGAAAGGCGCCATTCATCTGGTGTTTATTTTGATAAACCATTTTTTCCAGTAGGCCTCTTATATCGTTACCCCGAAAACCAAGTTATTTTCGAGAGAAAAAGGGAACAAGTCTCTCCTTTTTGGTAAAAAAGTAATTTAGTCCGGTTAGTAGGTTCTTTTCTTTTAATCTGAAAGGAAGTAATTCGAAGCCTCCTTGGATAGATTTAGGTCTCTAATAAGATTTATTTAGTTCTTGTTGATTGAAACGTTGGGGACTTCCGACATCTGCTCAAAAAATCACTGTCGTTATCGGATTCAAATGCTGAATTTCATCAGACGTTGAAGTTTCCTTCTTCTGGTGGGGTAGGAAGACTATGAATGTTGGAATGGGTATTTCTTCAAATGTGGTACTGGCCTTCTTGCTGAATCTAAGTTAGGATATGTCCATTTTTGTTTATTCTTACGATTAATGCCTTTAATATTGTTACTACAAAAATAACAATCATCGTAATGGTTTCTTGCTTCTCTCCAAATCATTGGTACTCCAAACTTTAGGCGTTCCTCTTCCCATTGACCATTGCTGCAAATGTTCAACGCATGTTTTACATACTAAATGTGGAGCCCAAGATTTATCCTGGTCTCCCAAGTGGCCCCAAAATAGGCGAGATAGTTCTTTTTACAAAGTCGGAAATAGGTTTTCTGTTTTCTTTAAAAGTATATTCACCAATATATAACAGAAAACGTCAGGTTGATATAACAACCACAAATTATTTTGTTTCGACACAACACTGACCACAATGAACTACAAACTGATATCTAATTTCACTTAATACTTATAAAGACTAACAGTAAAATGAACCGTGTAAGTGTATAAGTATACATAAAGTAACAACCCAGGTACCGAAATTCGGTCGGGAGGGTTCGGCAGGTATCCGAAATTTGAGTTTTACGATCATGAGGATTTCCAAGTACCTAAATAAGGTAATTTAATTTGAATTTAGCCGGCCGCAAGATTTTGGTTTTGAACAGTAAAAATATTTTGTCATTATTTTTTAGCTTTTTTATACTGTATAATCGATTACCAAAAAACTAGAGCTGCTACGAAAAATTGGAAGACATTTTTGAAATCAGCGCGTGAAACTTATTTAAAATCAGTTGTAAATTCTTCGGCACCAAACATTTTGTTTTATTTTGTTGGTCTTTTGTTATTATTAAAAAAGATATGTTTTTGCATTAATTTATCGATGTTTAAAAAAAGAGCATATTTTATTTGGAGAAAAGTTACTTTTTATGGCTTGCTCATTATTAACACGAGCGTCCATAAAAAGTATCACTTTTTCCTTCATATAAAATAATACATTTTTCCTAAAATGGGGTTAGGAATCACCCACTTGAATATTCGCATATCGCTAAAAAAGTCCGTGTTTAATATAGAATATTATGCAACAAATAATAAATATTGATAACTTTTTGTATATTTACGTAAAGTAGTGTGAAAAATGTTAATATTTCTATCTGTTTTCATCAAGTAGAATATTTATGTTTCTCAAGTGTTTAATGTTTACTTTTATTTAGAAATGTATGTTTTCTGTTTATAGATAAGATAGTAGAAAAATCACTAATCTGATATAATTTAAATTATTTTATTATTATTTATAATGCAACAACAAGGGTTAAAATAATTCATAGTTCATATATTTCGGTTTCTCTATTGCCAAAACACTTTAGTGCCAGATGCATTATCATAAATAAAAACTATTTTTTTAGTAACCCAAGTCTTTTTAACATTTTTTTATCCAGTTATTTGCTTTGAGAAGGTAATTAATAAGTAAAATATTTCTCTTGCATCCAAAAAACTTTTTACTTTACCCGCTGAAGAAACGGGTCCATTTTATTTTCTTTGGTTCGGAACATCCGTATTCTTCCAATGGTTGGACTGCTGTTTAAACCCAGGAGTATAATGGTGAATGGATTCATCCATGGTTTTTAAAATCATCAACCCTACCTACCACGTCGTCGGCAAATATGTTCTCAAATTCAAAAATGAATGTAACGATATAATTTTGATGCTGGTTGAAACTGAGTTAGAACTATGGTTTAAAAAATGGAAAAACGAAACAAATATCCCAGATTCTGCAATTTCAACTCCTAAAACGTGTGATAAACAGTTATACCCTTATGTTCATTTAGCATTTATCTTGTATGTATTATGCCAGTGAGCGTTGCATCCTAGGAGAGAAGTTTTTGTGCACTAAAAAGATTGAAAACGTGGTTAAGAGCATCTATGAGTCAAGAACGATTAGTTGGTCTAGCGCGTTAACATGTGAATAGAGACACACTAATAAATACAAATTCCATTGTGGACAGATTTGCAAAAATGAAAAAAAAGACATTTGGATTTTATATTATAGTTGGTGTTTATTATTTGATTTCAATAAAGCGGTTTTCTGTTAAAAGTTATGTTAAACAAAAAATTGTCAATTTAAAAATAGTAATTTAGGATTAAGTTCTTCTTTGTTTCCTTCATAATGTAACAAAAAGATATTGGTACAGGGTTATCCAACGAGGACTAGACAGGCCGCTTTTTTTGCTCCACCTGTACTGTTTTTTTAAACCACCCTGTACTTTAAAAAAAAAGTGAAATAGCCATCATATAGAATTTTTCCCTCCGAATCCGAAAATGATTAATGTAAAATAATTGAACATCAAATAAATCTGCTAGGGGTCATTTTGATATTTTTTTAAAAGGAATGCCGCCATATTTTTTATGTGATTATCCGATTCCTTGTATATCTTTTGATCTAAAATGATATTTTTCGGCACGTTTAAATCGAAAAAATGTTCGTCTACCGTGTCATTAACACCTGAAATATTGATACGGATACCTGTTCACTCTTTAACGGTAGTGTCATTCAGACAACTAAAAAAATAAAGTTTAAAAGTTGTTTATTGTTTTCATGAATTAGGATAGACGTTCTTCTAATAAATATTTCATTTTTTAACGTTATTTGTTCCTAATTCATGAAAAATATAAACAACTTTTTAATTTTATTTTTTAGTTGTCTGAATGACACTACCGTTAAAGAGTGAACAGGTATCCTGTTATCCATAGTTAGGGTTTGATAGAGACGTGACGACTTTTCATTTAAACGTCAGAAAATGGATCATTTCGAATTAAAAAATATTATTTTAGATTAAAAGATAAATACGAGGAATCGGATATACATAAAAATATGGCATTCCATTTAAAAAAATACCAAAATGCCCCCTAGCAGTTTTATTTGATGTTCAATTATTTTAATAATCATAATCGGTACATCAAAAAAATCAGTATAATCAGATGCAATTCAGATCAAAGACAGTTTTAACAATCGAATAAAAGATAAAGTTCTCTCTTGTAAGTGGCATAAAGCCTTCTGGTCCTTTGCCAAAAAATATTAGTCAGAACTTTTGCACAATTTCTTTTCCACCCCTGATCTCTGAAGATGGAATTGTCTCTACCTCCAAAGAAAAAGGAACTATTTGCCAAACAATTTGTGCCAATTCACGCGTCCTCCTATTATTTCCTTTCCAACGGGTTCCTTTTCTCATAAAGTGTCCGATTAATTTTTAAAGTTAAACAGATCAAGCGTATTCTTTCTTCTCAATACTAAAAATCGTGGGGCGTTTAATAAAGCAATCCTCTTAAAAAAATTTTGCCCCGAACACCATCTTAACTCCCTCTTTCAATCTTCCACGGGCATTTTCCCAGAGTTAAAAAAGCTACGTTGCTTCCCCCAAAAAGGATCCAATTTCCCCTTTCCCAAACTTAGACCTTACTCTTCTTTCAGTTGTTTGCAGGGAATGGAAAAATTCATTAATTCCCAAATCTTAAAGTTCTGGAAAAACAAAGATCTTCTGATGACAATTGGATTTCCATTAGATCCCTTGTCTTCTTTCCTTGTCCACAAACAAACAAGTACCTTAGTTTCTTTGAATCCCAGGTCTTGCTCTTGACAATCCAAAGCTTTGACCCGGTCTGGCATGATGGTTCTTAACAAACTTCCTCTTACGGTTTACCTAAGCTTTGCTTTGGCTTTCCGTTTCCTTTCTAATCGACGTATATCATTAGTGTAGATGGTCATTCCTCCAGTTTCCCACCAAATAAATGCTGGTGTGCTCCGGGCTGTTGGCCCCCACGCTGCTTCTTTTTTACACATTAACGATCTTCTCTTTTTCACTTTAATCCCATTCATAGTTTTGCTGACGTATCCCTCCACTCTATATTCAATTTTTGCCACCTTAATTCTGTTTTGAAAACAAGCGCAGGTCAATGAATATCTCTTTCACAAGACCTCAACATCTTGGTTGGGGCGTCAAAAAAACGTGTTCAATTAAAACACAGTCACGTTGTTCGCGAAAAAATCTGCGTCTCTCCCTACATATGAGCGGCCAAGTTCTGGAACAAAGAAATCGTTTAATCAGTCGGCGTTATTTTGAGAATAACCTCAACTGGCCAAATAATTTCATCCTGCTTCGGCAGCTTCAAAAAATTGGATTCCTCTTTCAGGCCAGAAAATATTTCTTTCTTTAATCTGCATCTGTATGTATCCCAAATCAGACCCTCTTTGGAATATTTTCTATTCGGGGAATGGCGTCCCCACAAACTTCCTTCGGGCTCCATTCAAAAAGACTTTCGTCTTATTAATGATCCAACGCTAACAGAAATGCTTGCTCTTCTTCCTACTTTTTTACTTCAAGTTCATTATTCTTAAGTCAAAAAAACTTAAGTAATTTCTTAAATCAAGTAAAGTTCAGGTATTTTAATTAAATTAATCAATACAAGTTAATTCCCCTAATTAAAATAAACTTAAATAAAATACCAAGTGAAAAGTACTTGAAGTAAAATTTTACTTAAGTAGTTAAATTTTGACAGCTCTGACACCATATATTCAAAATTGTAAAACTTTTGGCTATTTATATATTGCCATAATCAAAGTGGATAGTTTCAGAGTTATATGACTTAATAAGTAAAAACAGCACGATTGGATGGATATAAAACATTTTAATGATATTATATATAGTTCTTTTTCTTTTCTTTTTTAGTATATATATTTTTATTTTCATTATATAAGTGTAAATAGTTAACTAACACATTGTGACTCTAAATGGCAGAATAGCCTCAGGAAAAAAAAAAAATAAAAACAATTTTAAGATAAAGCAAAATAAAATTTTTTTAAATTTAAATTTAAGAGCTTCTAATGGGCCACCATAAGTGGGTACCCCCGATTCTATCTAAGTTGTACCGCCTGGTCCATCTGTAATTGGAATTTTTTTTAGATAGTTTTAAATAATTAAGATGGGAAAATAAAATTTTTTAAATTTTTTTTTTTCTAAGAAATCGTCAAAGTTTAAAAATACCAATATTTTAAATCCCCAAACTAAAAAACTGTGGGGATAAGAATTAAAAAAATATACTAGTGAAAAACCCGTCCCGGCCAAAAAACAATAAAATTTCCCCTTAAGGGGTGGTTTTTTTTTTCCAAATAAAAAATAAATTATATTTTAATATTCTACTTAAAAACTAAAAATCGTTTTAGCTCAATTTTTTTCAATGTCGTCTTTTTTTTTTCCAAGATGGCGGCCGTTCCCCATATGGGAAAACTAGTCTTTAGGGTTGTAAAAATTTTCCAATAAAAGAATTGTTGCACATGCTCGTTGGTTAAAATTTTCCGCCAAAACCTTCAGTTTTTTTAAAATATCACAAAATGGCCCGGTTAACCTGAAAAAAAAAAGATTTTTTTTTATGCTAAAGACTACGTTCCATATAAGGAACGGCAGAAAAAAAACGAAAATAAGAAAAAAAGGCATATTAAATGATTTTTTTTAAAGAAAAAAAAATTAAATACATCAAAATTTATTAAAATAGTATTGGGGTTTTTTCTAGATATTCCTAAATTTATTAAAAAAATGTACTTACACATCTCGACGCCCCATTTTCGGTATGCACCAGACAGCGAACGGAGCAAATAACTTTTAAAGAACTCTTATTGTTTACTCGTTTTAAACTGATATGACACCAGTATATTCAGCAACCTGAAAATATCGACATACGAAGATTTTTTGCAAGTACACTTTTAATTTTAACCATTTTATGATGCTTTGATTTGCGTTCCATATGTGGAACTTAATGGGTTAAGTAGCTTCTGTCTCCGTAAGACGCCTTCCGTACGGCTAACGGTAAAAAAACACTTTTTTGCTTCTATTTTTGTCCCGGGGCAAAAATAAAAAAAACCTTGTTAGGTTCTACCACTGAAAAAGACACCACTGTGCCAAATTTTTTTTAGCTCAAATAACTTCAAAAAATAAATGTAAAATTCTACCACATATAAATTTATCCAATTAAAAATTATATATATATATATATATATATATATAAATAATATATATTTAAAATATATATTATATTATATATATATATATATATATATATATATATATATATGAAATGTTTTTTTTAAAATTAAATGCCACATTTCCAAAGAAATGTTGTTTTAAAATTTTTTTTATTTTTTTAGGTTTTACAGTAGTATATTGATGCATTTTATGTGGGTCACCCTGTACAAAGTACAATATCTAATGTATAGTGCCCTGGAAGGAATTAAAAATTTGTTATTAGAATAAAAACCACGCTCAACTGTACATCTGTATTTAAACTGGACAAGAATGTATTGTTTCTATTTTACTTCTATTCATTTTACTTTATAACCTTTTCTGACATTATACAGGGTGTCCCAGAATAGGGGGAAATCTCGGGGAATCAAAAAAACCCAAAAAAATTTTGACAAGTTCCCATAAATTTTTTCCTTTCCCCAATTCACTTCCGGAAATACAGGTACATAACGGACGCCCTGAAAACGTTTTTGTTTAAATAATTTTAAAAAAAACTGGACGTAATTTAATATATTTTTAATATGATGGTTACTAAAAAAATTTCCCAAAAAAAAAAATCCATTAAATTATATTTGGCTTATTTAGTTTGCCAGGACGGACTAGTTTGACCCTAATAAAAATTTTTTTAAAACCCTGTAGGGGAAAAAAGGTTTAAAAAAATATTTTTTTTATAAAAAGCAACCAAATTAAAAAAAAGGGTTTTTCTCAATTGACATCGATAAAATCAACTGTTTACGAGAAAAAAAATATTTGGTTGGGAATTTTTTTTTTCATTATACGGGGGTTTTCTAATTGTACGTCAATATTTGAGAAGCAATTTTTGAGTTCGGGAAAAAAAAAATTCTTTAACGTATGTTCAAACATCTTAACTTTTGAAATACGGGGGGTTTAAAATTTTTTTAAAAATAAATCATTTATTATTAATATCTGTTTAAAACCATTTGGGGGATATTAATGAAATTTGGCATAAATGTACAGGGTGTCCCATTTTGGGGGGCGGGGTACGTTATTAGGGGGAAAACCTTTGGCCCCCAGAGCCTCAAAAGGAAAAAAAAATTTTAAAAAATAAATCGGCCAAGGGGGAAATTAAAGAAAATATTTAAAAGCTTCTAAATGGCCCCCAGATGGGAACCCCCTAAGACAAAACAAAAAAAATTTAATTTTCTTAAAAATTGTTTCATTAAGGTACTATTTTGAGAACGGTAATAAAAAAATTTTAACCAATTCTCGTCAGTTTTTTAAAGGGTTTTTTTTTTATCTCTGATAATAAAGGGGGAACCGGTAAATAAAAAATTTTTTAAAATTGCTTTAACTTCCGTACCCATTATCCCCAAATTTCTCAACTTAAGTTCGTTTGACAAAAATTAAGCTTATTAAAAAAAAAATTTTTGTGGTGGCCCTTTTTTCTTTTTTTTTTTTTAAGGGGGGTGTTCGTAAAAGTTTCAGTTTTTTTTAAATTTTTTTTTTTAAAAATTTTAAAGGTAAAACCCCACTTTTTTTTGGCAGTTTTAAGGGGAAAAAAAAGGCTAAATTTTGTCGAAATTCGCGTTCTGGTATCTTTTTTTTGTTTTTTAGGTTTTTTTTAAATAACCTATTTTTTTTTTAAAAAAAATTTAAGTTAACCATTAAACAAATGCTTTTTTCCCCGTAAAGTCTTAGCTAAGTAGGCCTTGAAAACAATAAAATCTTTTTTTTTTATTTAAAAAATTTCCGCATTTAAAACAAACGTGGTTTTAAAAACCCAAATAAAAAAAAGAACACTATTAGAACACTAACCACTAACCCCCATTAAAAAAAAAATGATGATAAAACTCATTATTGTTTAAAAACAGAATAAAAACAAATGTCTTTACAAATGTTTTTAAAAAGCTTTCCATTATTTTCAATGCAACGATTTACCTTTTGGTGGGGTTTAAACCGGGGGCTTCAATTTCAGGGGGGGAATTTACAATAGCATTTTGTCCCCTTTAATCATATTTTCCCCGGGGGAGGGGGGACGTTCGAAAAACCTGTTTTTCTACTCTTCCCCATAAATAAAAAATTTTAAATATAGTAAGGTCTGGGATTCGGCCATGGAAACAAACTTTCCTTCCTATCCAACGGTTTGTTCATTCTGGGTTTTTTAAAATTACGAACTCTCTGAGAAAAAAGTGCCGCCCTCCATCATGTTGAAACCCATGTTTATTCTTGTTTGTGAGGAACGTTTTCCAAAAACCGGTAAGACGTTTTTTAAAAAAATTTAAATAAATTTTTCCCTTTTAAAAAAAACCTCAAAAAAAAAGGTCCAATAATTTGATCCCAAAAAAACCCCCCCACACATTCACACTCCATCGATTTTGATGGAAACACTTCACAC
>JAHBCN010000179.1:0-249004 GCA_019359885.1 Listronotus oregonensis
TTTTTAGCCCAAATTATTAACCTTATTCCTAAAATCATCTCCTATGGGGCTCATACACAAAACAATATGCATGTTTCACGAACCCTTTGAATTAAAAATTCATATATACTTTTGCTGTGAATTATTCCTGCTTTAGTTGCTGCACTTTCCAGCTTACCTTTAACCTTAAAATATAAAAAAATACAAATATCGTCATTGAGTACTTAGAGTTATTATAAAAATAAAATATATATAATAATAAAAGAAGATAGAAAGTTACGGAATAAGGGGTGTAGCAAATAAACTAATAGAGTCTTATTTGGTTTCTAGATCTCAACGTGTTGTGGAAAATGATGAGCAGGGTAATCTTCTATTGTCAGATTTTTTTTCTGTAAATAAAGGTGTCCCCCAGGGTTATATACTGGGGCCTCTGCTCTTCTTGCTATAAAAAATGACCTGCCCGAAGTACTGAGAGAGAAAATGTTTCTTTATGCCGATGACATTTCCTTAATTCTCAGTGAGGACAATAGGGAAGAAACATGTGAAATACTAAAAATGGCTCTCCAGACTCTTCAAGGATGGTTTTCTGCGAATAACCTAACATTGAATATCAATAAAACACAAATGCTTCGGTTTGGAGTTCAAGGAAGTGCCCCTTTTGAGGTAAAGTTGGCTGAAGCTACGGTAAGGACAAGGGACTTAGTATCATTTCTGGTTGTGGAGGTAGATCCCCCCCTGGATTGGAAAGCCCATATTGATGATGTGTATATGAACGTAACAAAATGCTGTTACGTATTGAAAATGATTGTTAAGAGCGTAAGTCTCAAAGCTGCTCTAAGATTCTATCATTTGTGCATTTTGTCAAGAATAACGTATGGTATTATTTTTTGGGGTAATTCTGTTCAGGTAGGCAGAGTGCAGATACTGCAAAAGAGATGTCTGAGGGTCCTTAGTAAATTGGGGTCCAGGGAAAGTTGTAGGCCAATATTTAAAAACGTCAAAAACGAACATCTCTTAACCGTAATTGGAATTTATGTTGTCGAAGCAATAAAATTCATGACTGATAATCAACATTTATTTTAAAAAAATGAGAGGCAACATAGTTACATTACAAGAAATAAACAGAATCTTTTGGCGAATTCTACTAAATACAGTTTTGTTCAGAAAAATGTCCATCATAGGTTGATTCGCATATGGAATACACTTCCTTTAAACGCGAAAATTCTTCCAAAAATAAATCATTACCTTTACCTATATTATACTTTGGAAGAATTCTTAAATAATATTAAACAGATTTTTTTTCGTCTGAGCATGTGTTCTAATTTTAATTTATGAAATGTTGAATGTATTTTATGCATTTTGTGTATTTCCTGTTTGTTTTATTTAGGATTTACTATAAATTGACACGTTAATTATTGTATAATAATGAAACAAATAAAATATACGAGTATGAGTATATTGTCATTATTTTCTGCAATAGCAATGATCGATATACAACTAAAGACATGACTAGGAGTAGGCAAAATATCGAATTAAGCTAAGCGAGGGAACTCAATTTTCTTTAGACCAATGCGGAAATTTTGATGTTATTTTGTGTTGAAGATCCAAAATATTTATTTTCCATGGTGTCTATTAATTAGGTTTTACGCGAGCTCTCCCAAAATAAAACTACGATTTCATATTATTAAAATAAAAGTGTACTTACATCTTCAAATTCATCAGGCTTATATAAATTAGCCACTTCTCCACTGCTCAACATATTATTTATTATTTCCAAAAAGGTCTCATCAGTGATTTGGGTATCGTTAAACAAAAACGATGTTGGTTTTGTAATACTCCTGTTAACCCTACAATGTCTTCAAGTCCCTTTAAACTCTAACGTCCTGTAACTTCTCGTGACTGATATTTGAAAGGTATTAAATTCGCAGATGTAGGCTGCTAAGCGTGCCAACGACTGACGACCACTGCCGCCTTAAAGGAGAAGATGAAATGTTAATACATTTTGATTTCAAATTGTATACTGAAGTAAAGGATATGATCGCATCTATGAAGTAATTTCTGCTACCAACATTGCCATTTATACTTTCCTCGTATGAAGGAAATAGGTATTTTGCCCTTTAATTACAAAATACCGGGTGGTGCGTCGCCGAGCGAAACATAGGAAATCCCATGTAAATTTTAAGGGGGTTAACTATTTTCCCTGCACTTTTCAGAAAAAATGTAAGATAACTTTAAAGAGACCAATCTGACAAACCCTCGTACCAATTTCAAGAAATTTTAATAAGCGAATCTTGAATTATTCAATTAAATGTAATTTTACCAAATTTTTGGTTCAAGTAAAACCAAACAGACACCAACCACAAACAATTTGTTATAAGGCTTTGTCAAATCTGACGTACAGCCGAATACAAGCGTCCCCAGGTTTCCTTTTCGGGGGTTAAAACGCTGGCGTACCCAGAACAAAATTGTGAGAGGGCACTTAAAATACGGGACCCTCTCCCAGCTCCCCGAAAGGGCCGCCGGAGGACATTCCACTGAAGATGGAAATGTTTCGGTTGGCCACCCCATTTCTGCCCAGAAGTCATTAAAATCTTAAAAAAAAAAACAAAATTTGTGGAGTTCCTTGAAAGTAAAATATTTATATTTAAAAAATAGGAAGAATATTACATAATATGCAATTTAGATATTTTTATAGATTTTAAGATCTACTTTTCAAAAAAACATTCTAGATTAACACAATAAATTGGAAAAAAAAAATACACATTTTATTTAAAACAAATAAAGTAAAAGGGGAACTTTTACAAAATTTTTTCCCAATCCATATATTCAAGTTTAATTTACGAGATTTTCGGGAAAAATTTTTTTCACTGTTCACTTCTGGCGTTTCATTTCGATAAACATGTAATAGTGTCAATCCATTTAACCGATTTTCTGATAAAGTATTTCTAAGGTAAGTCTTAAGTCTTTTAAGCGTCGAAAACGATCGTTCATTCTCTGCCGTTGTCACAGGTAAACACATATTTTTAAAAGAATTTTATGTTGGGAAGTGAATCATCGCAGTATGAACAGCACTCGGGCCATCGCTAGGCTTTTCATTAGCATCACTTCAAACCAAGCTTCCTATACCAAAATCTAATTCGCCAATAATTCTTCATTTGTTCCCAATAAGTCATTTTTGTAAAAAAGAGATTAGATCAGAAAAATTCCTTTATGGTCAATTCAGAAATTTCGTTGGGGTTGTTAGGAAACAAACACTGGAAACCTGCTAAAATAGACTTATGCTTTGAAAAACGGTCTTGCAGATTTGTTATAAAGGGAAGTCTAGAAAAGGGACATATATTGATATTCTATAATATTCTTCTACTGAATTACACTCTATTTCCCTCATGGTTTGTCGTTTATTCATGCGAGGTTTGCTTAAAGTAAAATCATTTTTACCCTGCTGTTTCTTTAGCTCTAGCAAACAAAATTTTAAATTTTTTCTTCTGCATTTACTTTAGCAAATTAATTTCAGCTATTGTATCTTCAGCTATCATGGCCTTTTTTTTTAAGTCTATATTAGTGCGTTGTAGGAATTTACAAAGATGTTGCTAAAACAGAAATCTTTTGTATAACGAGCAAGGAAATTATAAAATCCCCTTTTTGATTCCGTAACAAGTTGGTTTGCAGCAAGCAATTTTTTTCCACTCCATTCCCTTATAGTTTCTAATGCAGTACAATACCATCATATAATTCGATAAATACAGTTTTACGGAATTAAAAGCGTTCGTCCATCTTGTGGCACATAGTTTTTTTTAATTTTTCATAAGATCTAATGTCAGCTTCCTCTAAACTCTGTTGCAGCACGGCCTGTCTTTTTGGTGTATTAAAGAAATCGTACATTTTTCCAATTGTTCCTAAACAGTTACGAATTGCGGGAATCTCACAAGAATTAGAAACAGCAAGATTTAGAGAATGTGCGGCACAGTGCACGTAAAGTGCCGAGGGATACACTTTTGAAACGTGAGCTTGGACCCCGTTAAATTTTCCGCTCATTGTTGCCGCTCCATCATATCCTTGTCCTCGCAGTTTATTTAAGTCCAGGTTCATTTCGCCTAATTTTTTTAAAATGCTATCTGCAATCCCTTTTCCCGTAACATCCTCCAAAGGCACAAACTGGAGAAACAGCTATTGAATGCAATTATCATCAGAAAGACAACGGACACAAATTGACATTTGTTCGATAGTACTAATGTCCGTAGTTTCATCGACTAGTACTGAAAAGAACGAAGATTTATTTATTTTATCGATCAGTTTTTGAAAATTAAATCATTGCAAATATTAATAATTTCATTTTGCACTCTCCAACTTGTATATAACGCTCTTTTATTTCTAGTTTCTAAAAAGTCTCAAAAACATTTCATCAAAATTACTCCTATATCTAAGTAACTCTCGAAAATTCCCTTCGTTTTTGTCCACCGAGCTTTTAATAGTAACAGTAACTCTTCCTCCATCTCTATGACCTCTAAGCGCAAGTCCTTGTTTTCCACAAAAAATAACTGTTTCGATTATTGGGATTAATTTTTTTCTATTTTCTAAAGCCTGTTGCCTAGCTTCTTTGTTTAATTGGAAGTTAACTGGATCTTGTCGACCTTTAATAATTTTTCTGATGATATCTGCATTTTCAACATTGTTTTGATGATATTTATTTAACTGATGATCAGAAAAATATTCAAGGGCCTTTTTCCAATTACTAAATTCTTTTTTACATAATTGTCCAAAAGTCTGATGTACACCAAAACACAGTATTTGCAAAAGGCTCCGTCAAGTTGTTTAGAATAACTTAGCCATTTGAATTTTTTCAACTAACTAAACTGGAAACGTAAATTTCTTTTGCCCGACGAAGGAAATACATGGCATTCATTTGGAGTCCAAAGCTTATCAAAAACGTCAATTTTGTTCTCGTTTGTCATAGTTTCGATGTTTAGGAAGTTTCCTATATCAAATGGGTTATATTGAGCTAGCGTTAGCCCCCCAGAGCTTAAGTTCTCCCCGCAGTCTCAAATGAGTGGTAGACGGAGAAGTAGAATCTACAAATAAAAACGTACGTAACAATCATAAAATAATAAAACATTTATTTTAAAAATAAAAAACGCATACTCTAACTCTCCTATCTCAATAGCTGATAAATTTGATGACTGTATTATGGATTCAATGCAATGTTCAATGTATATATGGTTGCCTATGCGTAGTTTTACCGATATATTATTAATTACATATTAGATATTTTATACCTATTTTATATTCTGAGAGTAATGAGTATGATATGGATTGATAGGATGATAGGAATAGGAAAAACTGAAATAGGAATGATAGGTTATAGGAGTTTGGAAATTTAATCTATGGAAACTTACTGTATTTTGAACAGCCAGAGCTGAGAAGATCCCCTCCTAAAATAGTTGTTGTACTACTGGTGGACTGGCAAATGGATTCTTCGGATTCTTCTTTAAAAAATAAAAATATAGTTTTTTTACTCAATATTACTTATAGGTGGAAGGTAGGTAGGTACTAATTAATATAAAATATAATATTACCGTGTTTTGAAGAGGAAGGAGCCTCAGAACTGGGGTTTTGAGGGCAGGCACTCTGTAAAACTTTAGCAGGTGCAGTTCCCGCGTTCCCTGCATCTCCAGATTTTGTTTTTTGTTAATAAAAAGTCCAACAAACTGTGACTTTATAGGGCGCTTACTCATTTTGACACCTTTGGACGGTGGACACACTTTCCAGTATTTACACAAACAGTACAGCACACACACTTAAAATAGTTAATAAGTTTGAAAACCAATTAAAAGTGCGAAATCGATATCGATCGAAATGAGGTTATGATAAATTGATAAAAAAAACACAAAACAAAACACAGGTGATCTTGCGTCACGCGGCTTCGCCCGTTAATCAACGTTGTTTTTGTTTAATATCTGAGTAGGTACATATATGATTATAAGTACGAATATTATGTGAATATTTCATATTCAAAAAATAATAATAATAATATTAATAATAACTGGTAACTGGCGGTAGCCTGGAGCCCATAGCCGTTTTTATTTCTTTTTTTTTTCTTAATCGGCAAATAAGTGTGAAATCGAAACACATTTGGGGGGGGGGTTTGAACCCCCAAAACCCCCCGTGTGCGACACTGAATACAAGGAATGTTTTTGTCGTTTCATCAATCTCACAACCATTACATTCAAAGTAAAAGACCCGTTAACATTATTTTTTTATCAAACCTTTCATTTAATGTAAAACAATTACGTTTAACTAATAACTATTATTACTATCGATTATTAAAAAAAATATTTTATTATCCCAGAATTTAATTAAACCAATAGCAGTATCTGAAATATTTTCAATTTATTTTCCCATCAAGCCTATCTGGTCCATTTTAACCATTAAAAGTATTGTCAGTAAATTCGAGTCCAAAGCCATCGCAATAAATAATTGTAAATGTTTAACTCAGAAGATCTAAAATAGATCCGAAAAAAGAGAGAAGATTTTACTAGGTGTGGAAAAATAAAATGAAATAAAATACAATAACTTTTTTAAAAATAATAGAGGCTTACATAAAAACATTAATTAATCAAATGTTTCAACATCCTCCCATTAACAGCTAAACAATATCCCAACCGATCATAAAATTCATTTTTAACGTTGCTAAGTTGATATTGCAAAATTTTATTACATTCTAACGAAATAGCGTCTTGTAGCTGGTTTAGATTCTCAAATTTTACACTTTTATAAATGACACTTTTTAAGTGAGCCCACAGAAAGAAGTCATTCGGTGAAAGATCAGGTGACCTGGCTGAACAAAGTATGCGGTTCCGTGGACCAATAGTATTGCCGTTAAAAGCATTTTCCAGGTACTCTCTAACCATACGGGCATTATGGCGGGACAACCATCCATTTGGTAAGAGATCATTTGATCTTCCCGAACAACTTCTTCCAAGGCGGGTCCAATTTGATTTTGAAAAGGCCAAATAGGTGTCTGCTGTGGTTATAGTCCAAAAAAAAGGGTCCAATGATATGGTGTCCGATAATTCCCCAAACACATTTTTTTTTTGGGGATATTGTGTCCGAGTATGAACAAAGCGATGTTCTTTTTTCTTGGCTCCAATCCGGCAATTCTGAACATTTGGTTCATTGTTGAAAATGAAATTCATCGGAAAAAACAAATATTTTTAAAAAATTCCTATCGTTATTTGCTCTTTCCATCATTTTAAAAGAAAATGTCATTCTTCGCTCTTTATCCCCTTCCTGCAGCTCTTGATTTTTTTCAATTTATACGAATAATATTTGTTTTTTTTCAAAGTGCGCAATACCGTTGTATGATTTTTATTTATCTCTTGTAAAACCCTCGTCAAACCATTTTGTTTTCCTCCACACTCATGGAATATTAAATCTCTTTTTCTTTTCTTTGGCTCTACGATACTCTGAGTTGAACATTTACAATTATTTATTACGGAAATTTTTAAATCAAACTTGTTGAAAGTTGAAATAGACGGAAGGGGCTTTGGGGAAATAAACTGCTTTCAGATACTGCTCTAACACTGTTTCCCGCATAATGCCACTTAATTATGGATTTTTTTCGTCGATTGAATAATTCTTTTTTTTTTAAAACCGACTGTCACTGATTTATTGAGATTTTTTCTCAGGTTAGGGACAAATTCATTTTCTGGTGTCTGTTTGGTTTTACCTGAACCAAAAATTTGGAAATTTTTGCAATTACATTTAATTGAATAGTTAAAGATTCGCTTTTTAAAAATTTTTTTGAAACTTGGCACGAGGGCTTGTCAGATTGGTTTCTTCAAAAAATTATCTTACATTTTTTCTATTGCAGGAAAATAATTGACCCCCATTAAAATTTACATGGGATTTCCTATGTTCCCTCCACGCACCACCAGGTATAACTATTTGTAGGGCACTAGGTCAAAACACTTGTAGATAGAAACAAAATATTGCATACAGGTTTAATTCCTTTCTGGCATCATATGACCTAATGTCAAAAATACACTTATGTCATATGAAATTCACACAAAGCGCATTGAAGGGGGGTCGGGCCGACGTTGCCAAATGTATTTTTTTTAAAATTTTTTAAACTGTTTAGCGGCAACTGAAGTATTGTTAAAGAGCTTTTTAAATGTGAAACAATTAAAGATGACCGCCATATAAAAATCGAAATTTTTAAGATTAAGAAACAAAAGGATAAAAATTGGTAGTAAATTGTTCGTCTTCAAAAAATGCCCTTATAATGTCATAGTTTAAAACACAAAATTAAAATTCAATCACATGAAATACCCTAAATGCCAAAACACAAAAAGTCGGTGTTCTTTCGTTTTTTCGGTTTTTACTACGTTTAATATATACTGATAAACGTAAAAATAAATTAATTTTGTTATTATTCAAAATGAACCCAAAATCCTATTAGGACGTATCGAAAAAAATGAAACACTTTTAAAACAAAACCAATAAATAGGAAGCCCCATTAAAAATATATTAATTTTTATATGGAATATCTTTTCTTCCAATTCAAATCGTTTTTTTGTATTATTTAAAGTTCTACGGAAAACAATACACAAGATGGCTATTTCACATTTTTTAAAATACAAAGTCTGTACATGCCTTATAAACTGTCAACTATTTGTTTTTTTTCTATAAGAAAACCTTTAAACATTTTTTTTGATTACCTATTTACTAACAGCATATTGCATCTTGGTTGCGAGATTACTCTGACTATCCCCACAAATATGTTAAACATCTTTAAATATTACAAGGTCCATCGCTACAATCCCGGTGACACATTGTATTCTTCCAATTGTTGTTCTATGAACGCCTTCAGTGCTGTTTGATCAGAATGTTCCTTAAACAGAAACGATGTATTTGAAAACTTTAGTTTGTTTATACCTTTAATGTATTACATTGCTTGTAAAAGATTAATTAATTAAACTTACTGATAAGGTGTGCTTAGTAATACCTCGTATATATTCCAAGGATTTACAAAATCGGCATAAATAGGAATCTCCCTGCCAGGACAAAGGCTGTGAAGAGTTAAGTCAAAATGTCTTCCCAGTTGGTCATTCATTTGTGTCATGAACCATTCTTGATCGCTAAAAAGTGTAACAAATATATAAAGTGTTAGTATAAAGTGAGGCCGTGTCGCATGGACGGAAAAATAGCAGAGTTAGTAGTTAATGGTATAACGTTCGTAGTGGCACTACGGTCTTGTCTTGTCTAATAAAAGATGCCCTCCGTGAAATGTCATATCTGCATATTTTGATACTTAGATATCGTCAACACAACTGAACAAAATGAATTAAACATATAAAAACCCGAAACCCACAATATCTAGTAGGTGGATTGTCCTAAAGATAACAAACATCGTGTTTTTTTTTCTGGAGCAGACAGCTTTAAATTTAGATCCACTTAAAAGAGGCTTTCAACTTTATCTTGAAGAAATGTTTTCTGTTTACGGAAATAAACGTTTTTAAAATATGAAATGTAATGTTTTAAAAAAACTTTTTGGCGAAGAAGTACAAGTGTGTGTTCTTAAAAAAAAAAACCTTTTTAAGGACACATACTTATCCAAAAAGTTTTTGAAATTTTATTCTTGCCTTTGCATCCAACCCCTTAATGTACTTTATTCATCGATAAGTCTGTCATAAAAGACCCTAAAACATTCGTGAATCCTAGCTTGAGCACGGCTTTATCATTTTGATAATCCTTGTGACTTCTTAAAAGGCCTTGAAAAATTTTCGAAATGTCTCTCAAATTGAAGAGGTATGAATCTTGTTTGGGTGGGAAGCATTTTGGATATTACGTTGTTATACAGATCTAAAAATAATATTTACTAACCATTATTAAATCACCTATATGAACTGCACGTTATATTTCCATATCATACTATCTATATATATAATTTGCTAATGTGGATTATTTATATGTAGGTAGGTATATATTTTATTTGTCTGTCCACGTGATTCTGAAGTTATGGCTTGAGCTAAAATCATGTAATTTGGCACAGTGGTAGTCTTTAGCAGTGGCTAGAATAACAAGCCCGTTTTTGAATTTCCCGGGACAAAAATAGGATCAAAAAAGTGTTTTTTAACGTTAGCCGTACGGAAGGCGTCTTCGGAGACAGAGGCTACTTAATATTGTCTCTCGCCTGGCGGAGACAGGCTTTTCATCTAGTGATCGGATAAATTCCTACTAGAATTGCTAGGGCCACCTAAAAGGAAAATCTAAAGTTTTTTTTTTCGTCATATGTTCGTGATCCGAAAATACTTTTTGTATAATAAAGTATAACATTTTTTGATTTAAGTCAAAAATCGGGCTATAATTAAAATTGAAAATAAAATAACAATCGCGACATGTAACTTCCCTAAAAACAGATTTATAGTTCCCTTTGAGGTTCTAAGTTAAATATGGCAAAAAATTTGCCTAGTTAGTTTTAGAAAATTTGGGATCAAAAATTAATATAACTACAAATAAAATATTACTGGTAAAGTCTAGTGTTACGCAAAAACAAAAAAATAAAAATTATTTCCATTGATCAGTCTCATGCATAACTATCAGCCACTAAGAGATTGGCCAATAAAATATTTATTTGTTTTTGCTTTACTAATCTGCATAAATTATCTACGCATTACTATATGTAGACTCGTTTTTGAGTAACTTTACCTATTGTCGTTTCGGTAATAGCTTTTCCCACCAACTTCACACCTTCGTCAAAATTTGAAAGATGTTGCAGTAACATAGTGCCAAAAATCCTCTCAATGGTCTCCTCATCGGGAAAAGTCATATTAATTAAATTGAAACGACTTTGTAGACGGTCAGAAATAACTTGCCTGCCACCACCTGGTGGACCCATTGAGGCCAAAATATGCATATTCTACAATAATTTTTTTATATTATGTAAAATTGTTTCCCCTATAGTCCAATAACTAAAGAACTGAAAGTACCCAAAGCTGTAAATAAATCTGTACAGTTTTCATTTGTGGCGCAATTCTTAGGTCTTTGCGGATACTTTCGAGCGAGAAAAAGTTTATCACGATTCCGATGTGGGAACCCGCTGAAAATGGCCCCCCAAAGTCTCAAAAATAAGTCTTTCGCGAGTATCTGCCAAAATATGCAAATAAGAGAATTTTTGTACAAACAAAAAATGCAGATCACCTCGAAATCTACAAAAATAGTCCCTACCATTTTTTTCGCAGCATCAATATTTTTCGCAAAAATGGCTAAAAATGCAGATGGGCAAAACAACTTTTTATCAAAACGCAAGAAAGATGGTGAAGGAAATTTTCTGGGATCATTGAACACCTGCCATTATAAAAAGAAATGTTAATAACAAACGATTTTTTCAAAAAATATCAATAAATTAATACTCTCTAGAAAAATCAGAATGGACTCAAACTCATATGCAATGATAGGTATGGGTATTCCCATTCCGATAAACTTTAAATGATAAAAAATGTACATTATTGCCCGAGTAATGGAACAATTCGTCCGCTCGCTTATAATAAATCCATGAAGATAGCGGCATTCTAAGGAACGGTAAAATGGGGACTTTTTGGTGTTATTTCGAAAACTATCGATTTTTTTGAAAAAAAAATTTAAAAAGGGCCATTTTTGTAATTCAAGGCGATCTTCATTTTTTGTCTAAACAAAATTCTCTAATTCCATATTTTGGCAGATATTAGGGAAACCCATTTTTCAGTTGGGGGGCCATTTTCCCTTTTCCACCTGTTAATGTTGATAAACTTTTTCTCCGAAAATTCCGAAACCTAAGAATTGCGCCACAAAGAAAAACTGTACAGATTTATTTAACTTTGTCCCTTCATTTACTGGACTACTATGTTTGGTCATGACCATGTTTAACTGTTCGTCGATTTGAATTCTCACTTACCTCAATATATTTTCTTGTCTGTTTCTCTCTGTCGTACCAAAATCCATAATCCATCCATTGTCTTAATAGCTCTAAAGGAGGTTGAGAACCGTAGGTCTCTTTGGCGGGCATATTGAGGTCGTCCAAAAATGTTATTAAAGTTTTTCCACCAGTAGGAGCAAAACGCCCTTTAGTGCGTTTTTCTAAACGGCTTTCGATGGCAATCTAAATAAACGTGTATAAATAGGTAAAATACAAACATAAAATGCATACAGATTAATGATTCTTTACACGTATAGTCAATAAAACAATTGACTGGGTTATATACAGAGGGGTACAAGTGATACATTTTAAAAAATTTAGTAAAGTCTAAAATATGAAACTTAAAAAAAAACTTTTTGGAAAGGTTCATATTTTTGTCCTTAATAATGTTTTTTGTTAAGAACACACACTTGTACCTCTTTGCCAAAAAAGTATTTTTTATATCATTATTTTTGGGATTTTTCACCTAATTATTTTTTTCACCTGTACCCCTTTGCATCTAACTCAGTTAAGTGATTTATTGACTTTTTTATCCAAGTCACTTTTTAAATAAGTAGAACGCGCTTTTTGTTTAACTTGTAAGAGACCGCGAAAGCTTGAGGCCTAAGTTCCAACTTACCGGGAATGTATCAAAGAAAGTGAGAGACATATTTTTAGGGGACCTAATGAATTGGAGGTTTGGAAGGAAAGCCTCTGCAGACAGCAGATTCCACATTTTAGGAATAAGGAGAGATAATTTATTTAAATCTTAGGACCTCCCCAAAAGAAGTTTAGTCTTGCTCTATTACGAACTACAATGGAATGAAATATACTATTTAATTTTTTAGTAAAAGAGAAATGGGTCTCTTATATCTCATGGACGTGGACAAGACAAAGAAGGGTTTTGGTAAAAGTGAAGCTATTAATAAGGCCATCGGCTCTTCTTTCAATGAAATTAAGAATGCTAAAAGTTGTAAAAGAGAGCTTTTCCATATAAGGAAACACTATTCCAAGTTCGGCCTAATTTGGGATACATACATAGTGTGCGATTTAGAAGGGGAGAAATACTTTCTGGCTTAAGGGGACTTTCTGGATTGGAGCTTCGATTTTTACCCCAATCTTACTTTTTTTTAAAGGTGAAATCAAATAATGAGTTAAAACAATGCTTATTCTCTTTTATTCTTTTATCTTTAAGCTACTTTAAAAAAATCGCCCGAAAATGTTAAACCCTCGTTGAATACAGTGGCGCCAAAAAACTGTGGGGTCTGAAGTAGACGAGACCAAAAATGTATTAAAATATATGAGTATAGCTATGGTCGGTACCTCGAAAAAATAAAATTGTCAATTTTATACAAAATGGCGGCCATTTAAAAGAAAAAGTTTAAAAAATCAACTTCGAGGTTACAACCATAGCCAGTTTAATATTCTACAAAATGGCAAAGCAATCCATAAGCTCAACAAAAAATGTGAGATTTGGGAAATCGCGTTTAAAGTTTAGGAAATGCGCTTGATTATACGGGACGACCGGTCCGATGATCGTGTATTTCGACTATAAGAACGTATTTCCGGGAAAATCTGTTCCGCCCATATATTTCTCCATAATATAAGGTTTTGAAAAGAGCAATAAAAAAAATCAATTTTTTGAAACTTCCAAACCAGAAAACCCCCTTAAAAGAGAAATCCAAGATTTTTAGACATTATGACTATAAATATAATTTGTTTATTTCCGAAAGCAACTAAAAGAGATTTGTAATGCCCTAATCTACTATTAATTAAAGAAATTATATACAAACAAATTATTTTATAAGGTTGATTTCTATTTAATGAAGCATTTATTAAACTCATTACCTGCAAATTAGCAGCCGACGTCTGAGCACTCATATTGACATTTAACACAGCATATTGGTCAGGATCTAATATAGCCAAGACGGACTGTGCTGTTGAGGTTTTGCCGGTTCCCACCGGACCTGTCAGCAGTACCGGGTAACCTTTGTGCAGCAAAGCGTTGACTACAAATTCGTATCGTACTGTATCGACAGTAGGGACAATTATCTTGTAGAATGGCCAGGAAGTTTCAAATCTCCAACCTAAAATATTTTAATAACTTAACGTTTAATATAGAGTCCACGAAGAGACGAACTTTGTACTGTTCATACATGAGATATAATAATATATAAATATATAATGAATATTGTATATAGTATACCGGAGGTGCATCGTCGAGCGAGATATAGAAAATCCCATGTAATTTTTAATGAAGTCAATTATTGGCTTTTCTAATTATTTTGGAAAAAGTTTATTGAAGAGCATGCAAATCTACGTCCCTGGATAAAAATTTTAGATTTTTCGGTTACACCGTTTGGGAGTCAGATGCTAATATATTTTTAAAAATTGTTACTTTATTATCTCCTCATATTTATGAACAATAAATAAAAATACCAGTAATTTGTGAATAAACGTTGTCATTTTAAAATTTGGTGCTTTATCATTAGCAAAAAATCAATCGTACAGCAAAACGATTAAAGTTGTATTTAGGCAGACGAATTAAGTTAAACTAAAGTAAAGTAACAAATCTCAAGAACTATGGCATTTACAATATTTACATGCTTCAATAAGTTATTAATATTACAAATAATATGTTGGAAATAAATTTAAGATTTTTTTTTAATATTCCTCCATTGGCTGCTAGACAATAACCCAGACGTTCATAAAATTGTCTTCTTACATTGGCTAGCTGGTAAATTAAAATTGTATTGCATTCTGCAGAAATAGCATTTTTTAACTTGTCTAAATTAGTGTAATTTATGGTGTAATGTAAGCTAATAACATTTCCATTAAAAGCATAGTGTAAATATTCCCGAACAGCCAGGGTATTATGTGCCGGGCGGCCATCCATTTGGTTCCAAACATTCTGGAGGCGTCATTTAAAGTAGGTAAAATTTGTTTTTTGAGTAGTTTCAAATAATATTCTGCATTTAAATTTCGATTAAGAAAAAATGGTCCAATAATACGTTGTCCGAAAATCCCCGCCCAACCATTTACTTTCTGTGGATATTACGTCCTCGTTTCGACAAATCTGTGTTGGTTTTCTTTGCTCCAATATCGGTAATTTTAATAATTGGGTTCACTGTTTAACGGAAATGTGGATATATCAGTAAAACAAATATTTTTAAAAAAATTCCCTGTCCATCATATCAAAACCATGATGTCTTTCATATTTGTTTGAAAAGTATTTATGTTGTTTTAAAATCCGGAGCGCTATTAAGTGATGTTTTTCTATAATATCCTGAAGTTTTCTTGTGCTCACCTTTCCTTCATTTTCTTCTCTTTGATATTCCGTTGCTTCACATCATCAGTTATTTATCACTGTGCCTTTGGTCTCAAATTTTTTGATTAATTTTCCGGGTATCGGTCTATTTGGAAACTAAGCAGCAAACATGTCTGATACCTTTTGTTAACTATTTCCTTGATAGTACCATTTAATCATCAATATTTTTTCTTTAGTAGTGTAACTTATAGGTAATCTTTTCGCTGTACGATTTTTTGATAATAATAAAGCATTAAATTTCAAAATGAAAACGTTAGTTCACAACTAACTAATATTTTTATTGTTGTTTATAAATATAAGGCGATAATAAAGTAACAATTTTTAAAAATATATTAGCATCTAACTCGCAAACGGTGTAACCGAAAAATCTAACGCTTTTACCATGGACGTAGATTTGCATGCTCTTCAATACGCCTGTGCGGGGGCACCGCAGGCGCTGACAAGCTCTTCCCCATTACTTGTGGGATCCTTATGGACGACCAAGGAACTAAAAATAAAAACTCAAGGAGGGAGTAGAGGAGGGATTCAGGGTCCTTGTCCAGCAGAACTTCAACAAATGTCTCTATCGTAGAGGTCGTGACGGATCACATAAAGATACTACCACTAACTGATTTAGTTTCAGAGACCTGGTAGTTGAAAAAAAGGTCAGGGATAGGGCCATGCCGAAGGAATTAATTTTCGGATCGGCATATTTTACCCAAAGATGACCCTGACCTACCCCCCCCAACCAAGGAGATGGAAGACCTGGTGAGAAGCTGTAAAGGAAATGGATCGCAGCTCATCCTAGGATGCGATGCAAATGCACACCATATTAACTGGGGAAGCAGGACAAAAAACCCACGAGGTGAATCTTTACTACAATTTAATATGGCAAACAATTTGGACATATTAAATGTAGGCAATAAACCCACTTTTGTAAATAGTAGACGAGAAGGGGTACTAGATATAAACTAGCTACAACCTACGTTGGAAGCAATGTTATCAACTGGAGGGCATGTATCTGAGGAAATAAGTTGCTCAGATCATAGACACATAAACTTCACGATAGGGGGACATGAACCTACTAAAGAACCATATCGCAACCCTCGAATAACGGACTGGGAAGCCTTTAAGGCAGACCTGGAATCTACCTTGAGGGGAACAAATCGAAAAATAAACAACACACACGACCTAGAAATAATGGCGGATCAAATACAGGACGCCATTATTTCTGCGTACAATGAAAACTGCCCGTTGGTGAAAAGAAACTACTCGAGAAATGTGCCCTGGTGGAAGAGGAACTCACCAAACTGAAAAAGAGGGCAAGGAGAAATAAAAATAGGGCATCATCGGATAGGGAATCATATAAGAAGGCCCTTACCGAATACAACAAGGCATTGAGGAAAGCTAAGAGAGATTCATAGAGAATGCACCGTGAGAAAATCGAAGGAACTCACGAGGCAGCCAGACTCCATAAGATTCTTTCGAAAGAACCTCAATCGCAAATATTTACTTTAAAGAAACCCACAGGGGATCACACAAGAACGGCAAATGAAACCATGAGGGAACTACTCAGGGTACATATCACTGGAAGACTGCAAAAGTTCAGACCTGGGAATCCCAGGACACTGCTCCAGGGAGGACGGGCAGGTAGCAAAATCAGTGATAAACGTAGAAAAATTGAATGGGCGATAACTCACTGAACCGTATAAATCGCCAGGAACGGATGGCATTTATCCAGTAATGTTTCCCGAAAGGACCAGAGTTTTACTACATAGAGGTCTACTTTAAGAGGCAGTCTAGCTCTGGGCTATATACCAACAACCTGGAGACTAATCAGAGTAGCATTCATCCCCAAACCCAGGAAAACCGGACAGGATGGGGCAAAAGCTTTAAGACCAATAAGTCTAATTGTTTGTGCTAAAGACCCTAGAAAGGCGGAAAGGCACATCAGGGAAAAAAGCATCTTACGAACGACTTACATGCATACACAGCAGGTAAGTCCACAGAAACAGCATTACATGAGCTTTTTTAGAAAAGCCGATTATGCTCTCAAAACAAGGAGGTACTAATGTGTGCCTTCCTGGATTTAGAAGGAGCTTTGACAACACGTCCCTAACCATCTATCGTAAAGCGTCGAGGCGCAGAGGATCGAGCAAAACGCAGGTGGATCAACTGCATGCTTAAGAGAAAATCAGATATACCAAAAGAAACTTTTAGCCCCGGGTTGAGCAGGATGTCCGCAAGGGGGGAAATTCTGTCCCCACCAAGGGGGAACCTTGTCATGGAGACCACTAAATGTCCTTCAACTTGAAGGGCACCAAACATTGGGATTAAATTGCAAGGAAAAAAAACAACACGGGATAAAATGCAACAGGCCCTAAACGCAGTTACCAGATGGACGAGAAAGGAGGGACTAAACATAAACCCTTCTAAATCAAAATAGTTGCCTTCACCAAAAGGAGAAATCTAGAGGGCTTAGGACCCCCTGATCCAGAGGTGAAAAACAAGATTGTGGGAGAGGTAAAATATTTGGGTGTCATCCAATTTTTAAAATTACCTGGAACCAAAATCTTCGGGAAAAATAAGAAAGAAAGAGAGATGACTCATGTTAACAGACGCGCTCATGGGAAAACATGGGGCCTTAAACCAAACATGGCCATTGGTTATACACCATGGTGGTAAGGCCATGATAACATACGCATCACTGGTATGGTGGACAAAAATGGGACAAAGAACTGCTGTTACAGAACTGGCCGGAAGAGACTTGCTTGCTTAGCTATAACAGGAGCAATTAAAACAACCCCAACAACAGCCATGGAGTGTCCCAGACCTTCCACCATTTAACCTCATAGGATGGGAGAGGCAAGAATGAGCTACTTCCGACTGCAACAGAAACCAACTGATGCCTACACTAGTTTGGGACACAACAATAAAAAAAAGTCAGGTTGGCGGTAACATCCTGGACGAGAGAAACAGACCAGATGATTCCCCAATACTCGTTCAACAAAAACTTCGAGGTAAAAATTCCAGATTGAAGTGAGTGGACAACTGATCTCCCCGGCACGGTTGGAGACATCATCTGGTAAAAGGATGGTTTCAAAACCGAGCAGGAACTGAGGGGGGCGATACAGTGAAAGAGGAATTCACAATTCTCCATTCCACTAGAAAAAACAAAAGTTCTGTATTTCAAACGGAAATATATGCTTTACTGCATTGTGCAAAAGAAAATAACAGGAGGGCTTATAAAAACAAGCGGATCTACATAATAACAGACAGCCAAGCGTCACTGGGGGCACTAGTAAACCCCAAGGTAAAGTCCAAGCTGACATGGAAATGCCAAAAAGGAACCGGGGAAGGTCTTTTTCCAAATTCGGGGATAGAAGGCAACAAAAAGCGGATGAGCAAAAGGAGACAGGATCATCCACACCATACTTTGGGCCAGAACCCGCCCTTGGGTGACCAAAACCACAGCAGAGGGAAACCAGGGAAAATGGATTCGAAAAAAAACAGGGAAGAAAAATTGGGGAAACCTCAGTAGAATAAAACATGGAAAAAGCTTCATAAGAGGCCCATCCAAAAGAACGAAGGAAGAACTACTCAGACAAAGTAGAAAAAGACTTCGCATAACAGTGGGGTTGCTAATAGGGCATGATAACCTAAGAGGGCACCTACACAAGATAGGCTCATCCAATGGAGACCCAAGTTGCAAAATGTGCCACGAGGGGGAAGAAACAGCCATATCCCCTGCGAATGTAAAGCATTGAATCACAAAAGACAGGCATTATTTGGGCAACCGGAAATGAGCCCACAGGAATATATCAACCAACCAGTCCCTTGAAGAGAGAAAAATCAATTGTTATTTTTTGTATTTTAGATATTCGGCCGGGATAACGGTTGTTAAATTTAGAATGGGAGGGGGCAATTGTTAAATTAAACAACGGTTTAGAATTTTAAAAAAAATGTCAAATTTTGAATTGCCTCCCAAAAATCATTAAATAACCCCTGACAATGACGTTTTGTTAAACATTCTAAACCGTTTTTTAACTTTTAACAATTGCTAAGTCCATTGCTAAATTTAACAACGGATCATCACTCGGCCGTTATGTAATTTTTGTATCCATGGACGGGCGATGCGGGAAATTTTTAAAGTTGGAGGTTTGGGAATTAAAGAGGTAAAACAGCGGAGGGGTTTTACTGTGGCACATTAATAAAAGTTAGTTTAATACTTAATTGAGCAGTCCAAACATTTTTCTTTGTAGTCATGTTTCAAAATACACAATTATTTCAATTTAAAAATCACAAGATTCATCGGCCTAAGTTGTTACCGTATTTTAATTTTTCTTCCCAACTGGCGAACGCATAATTTTGAACATCGACAAAATATTCATAGATACTGTCTTTGATGGGAAACACTCCTTCTTTTTCTCGTATTAGCGTATCAAATTTTGTCTTCCGTCTTTGTCAGTCGTGGGATATCGACCAAATCATACAGAAAGGAGCCAGTTTCTAATAGAGTCTTCAAAATGTTCCTAAAATTTAAAACCACCACCAATACCTTAAGTATGCACCTAGAAAGTAAATAATAATCAAATTCTTACTTCATCCGCTGGATTGACACCATTTTCCTTTGTTGCAAAAATTTCCAACATTTTGCAAAATGACGAGACTAAGTTTATTTCACAGCATTCCACGACTTCTTGGCAATTCTGACGTTTGAATTCCAAAATTAAAGTCAGATAATTGTCGAAATAATTCCAAATTATTTCTTGGAACTTTGGACCTCGCGATTTTTGACTGTCTAAAATCCAAAGCAAAAAAATAAATGTACAAGATTTTTTGTTCATATTTGCACATGTATAGGGTGAGTTAACCATAGAGTAAAGTTCATTATTTTATTTGTTTTGAGAATTACATAAGAACGTTAAATACAAAAGTCTTAGATAATGGTAAAATTATTTTTAAATATACCGGGTGGTTAAAAAAAACGTGGCGAAAATAAGTTTTTTTTTTTTGTAGAATGGAACACTTTGTTTTTTAATTTATTTTTGGATTCTACTTAAATTTCTATACATTTTTTGTTTGTAATATTAAGTGCCTACTTAGTAGTTCTACTATTATTTTAATTTTTTTAGAAAAATATTAGTTTTTACCCTTTGTAAAAAATGACAGTACCACCATTGTTTCTGAAGGTGGAACACTCATATTTGATACAAACTGTTTAAAAGATTGACAAAAAAGAAATATGTGAAAAAATCTATAAATGCTACAGAGCATTTAAAATAAATTTATACATTTCGAATAATTAAACTTAAAAAATGTAGACTTTTTTAAATGGCACGCCTTACATATCTTTATTTATCCGATAGATTTTACAAAACCCTTCAAATTTTATTAACTATTTTTAGTAGTTTGCGATTTATTTTGATTTTTTTTAATTTTTACCCTTCCGTTTATTGAATTAACGGTAAAAATACGCTTGCTATGAAAAAATGAAAATAAAAGCGTTGTCAAATTTAGACATGTTAATAAAGCAAATAAAAATAGTTTAAGTTAGGATTGTGCAGAAAAATTAAGTTAAGTTAAAATAAGTTAACGTAACACAAAAAAACATTATGTAATTAAATGGTTTCAATAAAAAAAGCCACTTGTATCTTTTTTTTAACTTATTAATAATTTTTTAACCTTGTGCGGCGATTTTCCCCTCGATTTTTAATTTTGAAATAAATGGCGGGTTGCACAAAAGTTAACAACGTTTTGAAAGTTTTAAAAAACGTTATATCAGTGTTATATAATGATTTTTGTGGGTAACCTGTCAAAATCTGACATTTCGTAAAACATTCTAAACCGTTGTTAACTTTTGTGCAACCCGCCAAAAATAAAATAAACGGGTTACAATATTTTATCTTATTGTTGCAGCATGGCTTTTATTAGGGTGTTGAAAATTCCAAAACAATCTCTTCTTCTATTTATAGGACAAACGCCCCATCTTCGGCGTAAAAAGCGTTTCCTTTTTAAAATAATTAAACTCCCACACAATAACATTATAAAATAGGCTAACAGAAACTCGTCATAACCATGCATTATAAAAAAATATAACAAAATTATATATATTTTTTTCAAATATTTGTTTAAGAAGTCGTAACAATGACAAATCTACAACAGTCGTGTTTTTATTTATATTTTTCAACGCTGTATCCGCCGATTTCTGTCATTTATCTTCGCACACAATTAACAATGATTTGCTTCACGCATGGTAAATATTTTTAAAATTAATGTGCATGTTTTCACACAAATGTCTTAATTTTTATTAACTTAATTTTTGTTAACTTAACCTAATTTTGCTGCATAATCCTACCTTTATTGTCCTAAGTACAACAAATTAATAGATAAAAATTAAACAGTATGGATTTTTCTAAAAATGAATTAATTGATATGATTTGTGTACGGACCGAAGCACCTTAGTGGACGCATTCCATCTAGATAATCTTTTCAATGCTTAATGAAACGTTTTAATGCCAGTCGTAGCATTGAATATAAGAAACAGTTAGTGGTAAACTGGAATACTAGCAATGAGAAAAAAGAAATAAAGATTTTACTTCATGTTGAAGGTAATCCCCAGGTCAGTATTGACGTCTACTAACCACAACTATCTTATATGTAACACATCCCAATCTACCTTTAATCGGACCACGAAAAAATATGAATATCATCCTTTCCATACGTATCTAAGCTAAGAACTTTTGACAGTGATTTTAAACAACCAGTAAACTTCTGTACCATCATAAATGGAGCCATAGAGGCCGAATAGCATTTTTTCTCCAAAATAATGTTTTCTGATGAAGCTACTTTTCGCATTAAGAAGCGATAAATGCCATAATATGCACTATTATTCAATAGTAAATCCTTTCTGGGTCCGGGATGCTAATTTACAATTTTTCTACCATTACAGTCAAGAGGGTGACTGAATTCGAGTAGTTTTTGTTTGCAGAATATTAGTTACATTTTCAATCTATTACGGTACAGAAATTGACCATACTAGAATAGAATTTGTAAGTTTATTTTTTTCGCCATTGTCTTTACAAAGTTAACCTGTTCCAGTGATCGCCGTCGCCAAGTAGTATCATCTCTCACATTAATTTTATGTTAGTACGTGCTTTTCGTAAAAAACTCCCCAACAGTCTTTGGGAAAAGCAAATTTTGAAAAAAAAAATTAAGAAAAAAATTTTTTTTTGGTGTTTTATTAGGTGCTAGTTTAATTTGAGTCACAGTGTAAATATTATACTTTAATCAAGAGTTTTTTCAACGGTACATTATTATAAGTTATGTACTTGCTTGGGGAATTTTAAAAGAATCCAAAATCAAATAAAATAATAGGGGGCTAATTTTTAAAAAAGTTGGGGCCCCGCCCAGACTTTCTGAGACACCCTGTTTTATATATATAAAATTTTTGCTTTTTAAAAAAAAAATTTGAACCATTCATCTTTTTTTTTGGGGCTTTTTTTCCAAAATCAAACAAAAAAATTTTAAAGGAGGGACATTTATAACCGGACCCAACATCCTGTACATTAGTAGGGGGTTCATTAGTTTTTTTTAACATATCCAAATACATATTATTCATTTTAAAAATATAAAAATTTTTTGGATTTAATAATAAATCCACTTTTTGATACTTGATTAGTTTTATTTTTATGACTGAAACAGTGTAGACATTTACTCAATATGTAATCAAAAAAAATTTGCTTAAAATCAAAAACCCAAAACAGTTAATTTTTACCGTAATAGATTAGAAAATTTTAACTAATATTCTCCAAAAAACTACTCGAATTCAGTCACCCCCCTTACTGTAATGGTAGAGGAATTGTAAATTCGCGTCCGGGATGTTTAAAAAACCAAAACCTTGGGGCTTAATCTATGATGTGGAATCAAAAAAATTTTTTTAGTTATTGGGCCTTACTTTTTCCGCGACCACTTAACCGGCCTAGATATTTAAACTTTTTGCAAAATGAATTACCACAGCGTCTTGAAGAAGTTAATACCATTGAAAGCAAACAAATATGAAATTAACAAGATGGAGCCCAGCTTTTTTATCATCGGGGAAGGGTTTTTTTTTTGGAATTTTTAACCAAATCAATTTTTTGTGGGGATACATTAAAAACCGTGTAAATACAACACCAGAAGACATGGAAAATAGGATAAATACTATCTAACCCCCTTTTTCCCATGTTTAAAAATATGCCCGGCCAAGTATATGGGCCTATTTACTACGTCATAATAATTAAAAATTAATAATGGTAATTAGTAGAGAAATTATTATTATTTATATTTGTTTATGTTTCCGCAAAAGCGATAATATGAAAAGGAAAAAATCAAAATAAAAAGCAAGCTATTAAAAATAGTTCTATGGCATACTTAATAGAAGTTGTAAGGTTTTGAAAAATTTATCGGACAATGGCGGTACTGTCAATTTTTTATAAAAGTAAAAACTTATATTTTTCTAAAAAAATCAAAATATTAAAAAACTACCATGTTTAGGAATGTAAAATTATTAACCGAAAATTTATAGAATTTCATGTAAAATTTAAACATAAATTGAAAAATAGGCTGTTCCATTAAAAAAAACGAATTTTATATTCACCACGCTTTTTTTAACCACCCTTTATATTCAAAAATAATTTTTAACTATGTACCTTTACATTCTCTAAAACTTATGTACTTAATGTTTTTTTGTAATTTTCGAAACACATGAGATAACAAACTTTACTCTATGGTTCATTCAGCCTGAATATTAGGTTGAAGAGAAAATATGATTTTTTTAATTTGAAAACGTCTAGGACGGCAAGTAGTGTATGATATTTAATTCTTTTTTATTTAGTTATATTTAACACAACATGTTACAAAAAAAATACTTAAAATAGTATAGTAAAAGCCAATAACCTACAAACAACCAGTATTATTAATGTTTTCTATTAAAATTTGAAGTTTAGCCTAATTTTTTTTCCTACCTGATTATTATTTTTATATTTAATTAAAAAAACGCTCTTGAAAAATATGTAAATAAGGGGAAAAACTGATAAATATTTCCGATTAATATAGTTGCTGTAAACAATATGGGTCTTTTGTGAATTTATTAAAGTTTAGTAAAAAAAACATAACAAAATTTACTAATTTATTAAAATCTATTTCTATAAAAACATATTAAACTTTGTTCTGTCTCGGATAGTAACCCCTTTAGCTGAAAGAAAAGTAAATTTTCCTGTGAGAATCCCGTGAGGAGAAAAGATTAAAAACAAAAAAATCGTGCACTTATTGAAAAAAAAACAAATTTAGTTTTTGCTTAAATTTCTAAAAACATGTGCATCGTACCTTATTAAATTAATACAACCGCATTTTGAATCACGTCCAATCCAAAAACATAGTGATGTCACAAAAGTTGTATTTAAAAATTAGTTCGTATAAATCTTTTGTTTGTGCTCAAAATGTCTACTTAATATATTTCGCATTTTATGGAAAAAGTCTTTATCAATAATAATGAAACCTTTATTAAAAAAATGTGCATCATGTCTTAATAAACTAAGACATCTTTATTTTGAATTACTTACTAATCCAAGAACGAACATATGGCTCCCATCCCCAGTCTTTGTAGTCATTATAAACCATACCACACCTAAAATAAAACTTATCTAAATTGGATCAATGATTTGTTGTAGTTTTAACTGCAGTAAAAATTACTACGGCTCTATATTTAACAAAAAACTAGAAGCAATCATCATAAATATAAAACTAAAATATTTAATTATAAATTATTATAATTATTTTATTATATAAAATTATAAAACAAAGTAAACATTTAAAAAATGTATGGACATTTGACAATGTACATGTACGTAATATTTACCTGCTGACAGTAGCAGGAGAAGCCACTGACAAGTCACCTACTTCAAAAAGTAGTGACACTTGTTCAGGCATAGTGATTCGATCACTGTTAATTAGTGTTAAAACCTGAAACAATATATATATTTTAAACTTTTAGTATTCTAACCTTTCTCTTCTAGAAGGCGGAAATCTAACGGACCATATTAAGTGAATTTAACCTATCCTGATACAATTCTTAAAAAGTTTTTTCATGACTTTATATTGTCATTTTATTACACTAAAAATTTTTTTGGCGTCAATATATGTCAACAGAAAATATAATTAATTTATATTTTAATTTTATTACTTTATTATCATCCATAACACTGTTCATATTCTCGATCCACACGGCGTCCACTGGGCCATCAAACAAAATCCACTTTTCGTCAGGTGTTTCCTCAGCGCACGTTTTGCGCATGACCGCGCTTATCACGCCATCTAACCATTCGTTGGTACTAAGGTTGTATTCGCCGTATAGTTCGCCTAGGTTAAGTGCTTTTGGATTTATTGGAAAAACCTAAAAACACATTGTGGCAAATTAAAAGTTCACATATTCCCGTAAAAAAAGCGTTAAACTATACACTCTTTTTTTTATTCCATAACTCAAATTTATAGTTAAATGTAGTGTTTGTTTTATAGTCATCTAGTTCTCTATTCCAATAAAACCTTACGTAAAAATACCCTTCGAACAAGTTGTGTCCCTGCAGTCTAAAAATTATACAATATTTATACTTCTTTAAAAAATGGATATAATACTTCTAAAGTAGTCTGTTAAGGTAGTGTTTGACCAAAAGTTCGGCTGTGGCTTCGGCCACATTCGGCCAGAATTGCGTCTTTAGTTATACATTCGGCTTTGGTAAAAGAAGACGAAGATATGGCCGAAGCGGAAATTTTGTACTCCAAAACGAAAAAAGGAAGAAAATTTTAGCGATTCATTTGCTCTAAAACTTTGATAATTCTGAAGTTTCTGCAAATGGTAAATTTTGACCAATGATGATTGTAAGAAATTGACGGGCCTAACGTGTGCTTACTTGAACATAATTAAATCCAGGTTTATTTTGCTGCCTCAGTTTTCCCATACAACCTTGAAGACTTTTCCACGTTACGGTTTTGGCAGTGCCAGTTTTTCCCAGAATCATAACTGAGTGCCTCGAGTTTTTCGTTTCATACAACTGAATGACCTGAAAAAAGTTTTTTTTTAGTTCTGTAGGGTTAAAATTTATAGCCCGCCTTATTTTCTATAACTGATGGACATGGAATTAATAACTTGTCATAATATTGAACCTTTTACCATGAAACAACGAATTACTGTTGCACTTGTCAGTTTAAATTTATGTCGTGCATTTTAAGTTACACTACTTAGTCCACAAAACTAATATATATTTACCTTTGTCAACGCTATAGGTATCGGTTGCAAATTATGTTCATTCATATAGTCAGTCACAGCCAAATTTATATCCATATAATCAACGGCTGGTATTACGACACCAGGAAAGATATCGGACATAATTCCATTAAAAAGTGGCAAGTCATCTGCAGTAAATCTAAAAAAAAAATAATTAAATTTGGAAACGTGCAATTTTGTACTATGTGGATAAATAATTGTTAAGTCTTCAGAAGAGAAATTTGTAGCTTTACTGCTTTACCTTGCAATATTCATGTCTCTCATAGCTAGATAAGTAACTTGCTCTTCTGGAACAGTAGGCATTTGACGTCTTTTTCGACCCGCATATCTCAGAAGCGCAACCATTGATCTTAATCCAAAATCATAGTGATCTTGCTTGCTAAGTTGCTGTATTGCAAGTTGGTAAAGTGTAAATACCTACCCAATAAAATGTTATAAATACTTTTACTTTACGTACAGGCTGTAAAAAGCTTATGATGCTCACGATTTTAATGGGCAATAGTGAAGCTCAAAATAAGTCAAGAAGTTCATATGACTTATGTGTCAACACTTGACAGATTTTTATCTAAACGATATCAAAGTTATAAACTTTGGAAACAATTATTTTTGAAAAGCTTAACAATTAGAGACTTTCGTCTTAATCCCTTATCAGTATATGCATTTGCAGAGATATTTTTTTAAATTTTACAAATAAAAAAAACATTAAAAATTTTTTACCCAGTTAAAAATTTAAAAAACAATTGGCAACCGAGCTAACCAGAAGCCTTGTGCGTCGGGTCGTCAATTGTACATTGTGTGTACTGTCGCGATATTTTTGTCCGTTTTTAAATCGGGAAAAACTGCCGATATGTTATAAATTTACGGCAACCGTAGTGCAGGTGTACCAAAGAGTTTTGAAAACGGGATGTATGCAACCGAGAAATCCTATCTTCAAGCAAAATAAAAAGTTCTGTTTTAAAATATAATAATTTGTGTTTTTAAATGGATATTCAGCCTAATTTTGTGGTAAGTATAATTATTTTTTAATTGCAAATAATAACCAAACAATATTTTATTGATTTTTTACTTACACTTAATTCCAAATTAAATATAAAAATAAATAGCAGAAAGTAATTTTAATTATTTGTATGTAAAAAACATCTCTTTAAAAAGAGTGTAAATATATAAAACCTCGCAAAAAACGTTCGACGTTCGACTCGCCGTATGAAACGGGCGCGGTGTTGCCAAATTTTAACCTTTAAAAATTTCATTAATTTTGAACAATGTGTCTGACTTTGACTCTTTTGAGCTACAATATCGCCCATTAAAATTGTGAGCATCATACTTTTTACACCCTATATATTGTTATAATCAAAGGGCAATGGTATTTTGTTTTATTACACGAAAATATTAGTATAAAAACTGTTTACATTTCTGACGCACACTTATTGTTTTTTTACCATGTTTCAAAATTAATATTTATTGTTACAAAACAGTTATATTTGATACAGTATATTGTCACACCTTAACTGCCTATCATTCTACTGGTTTAAACTGCATATATGTATCTTCATACTTAATACCAATTTATGCTTAAGATTTTATTAACTCATTGTTTACCTTTTTAGCTAAAACTTTGGTATTAGTGAATCCATCACTAAAAAGAACATTTTCGGCAATAATTGCACTATCCGGGACCATCATAGAAATGGGTCTAAACATAGATTTTAAGTTATCCGGTAGTTCTGTTCGACCAGCATAGCCGGGATTCATAGTAATAAAAATACCCACTGTCCATTTCAAATTAATTTCATAACCTAAAAAGAGAACTTAATAATATCACCAAGTGATCAATATAAAATCATAACTAAAATAAGAAAAATCGACAATTATGGAGTTATTTTAGCTTACTCGTTTTTAAGTTTCTCTCGCTAATACGCGGCTTTAAGCGTTAATAAACAAAACTTAGCCACACATTTCAAGTAGAAAAAGAATTCGTTTGTATAGATGGTTTTTAAGTATCCATATTTACATTTTTTAGTTGTCAGTGTTTATATATGTTTTGTTTGTGCAATATTATGACTAATATATATTTTTTACCTTCAAACACAAGTCTGATTTGTTTTTGCGACAACGCTTGTAAAATGCATAGGATTTGTTGGGCCACCACAGAAAGAACTTCAATATTAATTCTGTTAAATTCGTCAAAACATCCCCAAGCACCAGTTTGAGCAAGACCTGAGAAACATTTTCCCATACTCTAAAACATCAATAAAAAAAAAAATAATAAAAAAAAAGTTATTATTTTTTTTACAATTTAAAATATTTTATAATACATTATGTTCAAATGTTATGATAAATTGATTTTAAACTTAGAGTGTTGTTTCTGGAACTGTAACTTGCCTTGTAATCTAATCCCTCTGAGCAGTTATTTACAATTACCCACATTCCCATAGCTTTGCCCAAATCCTTGACTGTCTCGGTTTTGCCCGTTCCAGCGGGGCCTTTAGGACTTCCCCCTCTATAGAGATGGAGAGCTGTCGTCAGTGTTATGTAACAGCTAAAAATTGGATTATTATTTATGCGTGTTTTTAACCAATTATAATTTACATTACCGATCAGTAAGAGGAGTGATAACTAGCCGTCCAGAGTTTCCATTATACTCATATCCATAGTTGAATGTAGTGTTTGTTTGTTTTATAGTACAGTCATCCAGTTCTCTATCCCAATAAAATCTTAATTGGGAAAACCATTCAAATGCATTTGTGTCCCTGCAATCTAAAAATTATATATATTTATACTTTTTTAAAATTTGGATATAATACTTGTAAAGTAGTCTGTTAAGGGTAGTGTTTGACCGAAGGTTCGGTTGTGATTTCGGACACATTTGGTCAAAATTGTATCTTCAGTTATACATTTGGCTTTGGTAAAAAAAAACGAAGATATGGCCGAAGCAAAAGTTTTGTATTCCGAGCGACAAAAACAAAGAAACGAACAAAATCGTAACGATTCATTTGCTCGAAAGGAATGCTGGGTAGTATTAAGGCAGTAGGATCGGCCAATATGTTGGCCTTGCGTATAAGCAGATTCGTCACACTTTTTTTACATTTTTTTTCTTAAGAACTTCAACGAAACACAAAATATTCTTTAGGTTAAGTTAATAGTAGGAGACCTGGTGAACAATTTTGAGTAGGTTCCTATGGCAATTTGAAAATTTGTGTAATTGTCCTTAAAAGACCCCTAAACATAATGGTCAAGGTCTGGCTGTACGCTAGTGGCCTCCTATCAACCTTTGATTTTTTTTAATTCAAGGGTTGGTAGGGGGAGGCTACCAGCTATTGTGCTGTGTAGTGAACGAAAATAGATTAATTACAAGAAATTACTAACTTGCTTTATACAATCTATCTATTACATCTCTGGAATGAATTTCAATCGTAATTAGGGCATTTGCTTTTAACCTTTGTAGCTTTGTTAGGTCTTTTCTGCTAAGTTCAGACAATTTTGCGAGCACCTGATTTTGCTTTTTCCTTAATCTTTTCAGAGGTTTTTTACTTTCCATAATTTTTGCGTGCACTAGGGCTCTGGTACAGTCTGTTGTCCATTGGATCTAATAATTTGTATTTCATTTATCAACTTACGAATAAAAAGTTATACATGCTTACTTACTACTATACTTATATAAAAAGTTAAAAGACTATTTAATTTATACAACCGAACATCAAAACTCAACCTAGGGCATCCAGTTGTCTAGTAATATTTTTTTGCGTTCTATTGTTAATAAATAACATGTTCTAGAAGACATGACGTTTTCCTGTTAAGTTTTCTCTTCGAAATGTCCCAAACATAAGGAATAATTTTTAACAAAGGTCGGTTTTTTTAATAAACTCGATTAAAAAAAATTGACGGGGCAATCATAATACAACACCTCTTAAAACTATTATATGACAAAAAAATAACGCCCATCAAAAAATATAAAAAATATAAATTACATGTTTGACAGAAAACCATATTTCTCTTTGTCTTATCTCCTTAAAAATTATACTAATATTCTTCTATAACTCGTACAGTTTCTTAGAATTGAAACCTCTCAACATATTTTTGTACTAAATTTGGTCATGTGGTTTTTCCAATTTTTGCCCCATCAAAAATACTAGTAACGTACGTTTATTACATAATTTGTCAAAATGAGACATCACAAACAATTTTTGAACTAAGTTAGGTTCTCCTTTATCTTTAATATTGATTTTTTTTCAGTTTTAGTTCACGAAAAATTCTGTTAACTTACAACTGTGTCGTAAAAATGTTAGAATTTTGGTACTGTTTTAATTAATTGTAATACTACACAGCGGATCTTTTAGTAAATCCTGTTGTGCTTAACTTGCACAATCTTAGGACTCGATTTAGTGTTCAATCGACTGTCGGCAGTGATATCGGTCAAACGTATCTATATCAAGGAAAATATATACTATTGGCACGGTGCGCACTGAAAACGACATCTGACGGCTGTTGGATAACATTAAAAATTTTAGAATAACTTCTTGTTAAATGTCCTAGGTGATAATTAGCGGAATTTTAGGAATGTTTATGCAATTTTGAGGTTATATCAGTGGGGCGTCATAGCTCAAAAACTAGCGGGCATTGTCCCGATAAGTAAAAAATCACCTGACAAACTTACGAGTCTAGGGCTTTTTCAATATACTTAACACTAATATATACTTTACTTACTTAAAGGCTTTATAGTCATTTTTTCTATTCACAATTATAAAAGACAACACAAACACTAAAGTCAGTTCCGCAGACACTCCTTGATTATTTAGTCTATTAAAAAGAGCCTTTTTCTTTTCAAAAGTCGCAAATCATAAAGAAATTTTAGGAAAAGATAGAAACAAACGGTACACGGCAAGAAATCATTAAGGTTTTTTTCTTGTTACGTCAAATTCAAAAATTGTTCAGATAAGCCCGAAACCCGAAAGTCGTTTGACTAAGCGAGAAATTTGAATTCAACACCTTTTGCAGTGGTAGTTACTATTTCTGCCAACATTCTTACATTCAACTACACTATAACTATTATGCACCATTTTAAATATATTTATTTAATTGTTTACATTTAAATCAAGCATGATTTAACGAAAATTTGACCATAACAAGCGCTGCAATCGATTTAGCTGTCCCTACTATACACTCCACTCCCTGCCAATTCGCGCAACACACAACATGATCATACATTTTCATTGATATAGCTACATTCAACAGATGTCAACGCTAACCGTCAGCGTCGGTCGAGCACTAAGTCCAGTCTAAAGAACCCAGACGTTTACTTAAACAATATTTGTGCCAAAATTGTTGATATCGTGAGACATAACAGTTACCACACCATACCCATAAAGATATTAAACATTCTCATTCCATATCTGGAAGAATACTGGAAAATTAAAAAATATTTGCTTGCCCTTTTGATATACATTTTTAATAATTTCCTTACCAAACTACATGCATTACATAGCTGACCGCAATTCGACAGTAACCATTTATCCCTTTTATTCAGATTTTTTTTCAGTTCGCCTCGACAGGGTTTAAAAGCGACTCTGAGAACCGCCCTCATTGAAGCCTCAAGTAGCACCAGCCACATTTCGGCGGGGCCATCCAAAATAAATGGTTTTAAGAATTCCATGTACTCGCCATCGTCGGAAAACATGCCGACACATTCTTGTTTGTTGATGCCTAAAATAGTGTATGTAAAGTAAACATTTTATGGAGAATCGCAAACTTATGTTCTGTTTTGCGACCATCATTTAAGGGCTTTTGTCAGCTTACCTAGATTTTTCTGAATTTTTATCTTGTTTAAATTGTCAAATAATTTCTTTAGGTGTGGTTGAACAGCCTCTGGCTTTTTTGAGTTTCCCAATATCTCCAGCATATCGTCATTGGAAATGAAGTAAAATCTCGGAAAAATGTGTCTTTTTGTTTCTAAATACCTGAAAACGTTAAAAATAAATATAAATTTTATAAATATAATTAATAATTGTATTACTATTACTATTCCTTTATACTTAATATTGTAACTATCAGAAGTGTAAATTTCGCAAATTATTTGTTTGAAGAAAATGATACACTTCACTAACAGAATAACTTAAATCTGTAATTTCTTATATACTGATTCCCGTGCCTATTACTAACACTACGAAACACGGAGATTATTATTTTTTATTTCGCTTTGGCTCCCTTCCTGCATGTAAGTTGTGTATTAGATGTTTCGTTACGTTTCTTATTACCGATAGACCAAAATACAATTGATTTTTAATTTTTTTACTTCACTTATAAACATTTTAGTTTATAGTAGTAATAAGTATTGTAAATGGAAATATTGGAAATTTCCGAACATATCTCACACTAGAAAAATAATTTCCGAAAAATTACGTATATTATTATTTTGCTTTTATTCGCGCAATTGTCTTACCATAAACCATTCGTACTTAGATTTTGAGCCAGATATTTTTTTGCCTGGTTTTGAATACTTTAGAAATTCAACTCGTTTCTTAAAATCACTCGAGCTACGCTCTCGTAAATATCCATCCAAATCTGACCTTTTATAGTATTACCTATGATAAACTTTAATTAAACTTTTAGTTTGTTGAGTTTGTAGTTTTCATTTCTATATTTCCATATATTTCCAAAGTTTCCTGATATATTTCCGAAAATATTTCCAAATTTCCGGAAATTTTCCATCACTAGTAGTAATGCATACATTTATGTAGAAACCCCCTCCCCTTGCATCAATTTATTTTGATCAAAAAACACGGAAGATGTTTCACTCTTTCTCTGCTTATTAAAAAAAAACCCATTTCCTAAATATCTTTTCTCACAAAAAAATTGTTTTGGCGGTATAAAGTTCACGTCTGGCCCTTTAAATTTGACGTCAAATCAAAACGGCTTATGACGAGACTAGTTTTATTCACTCTAAAAACAAAAATCCGTCAGGTTTCTTTATTTTGGTTTAGGATAAATCGGTTTAATATCGGTTAAATATGCAACATAATAAATAAAGAGTAAATACACCGTCAAAATCCTATGCAATATAAAAAAATCATACATTTTACAGGAAACAGATCCAAAATCTGTTCATTATCGTTTGAGAAATACATCTGGTATGTAACCATGATTACCGACTTTTGAAACAATATAATAATTTTTTTGTTGTTGTAACCATGGTTACTGACTTTTAAAACCAATGCATACATTTTTTGTTGGGGTGTTTTTGTCAAACAAAAATGAACACATTATAGTATATTTTTAAATAAACAAATGAAAATGGCACTTATCCACTAATTAAGTCCAAAGTATTTCAATATCCGGATTAGCTTTGCTTGGTATTCTATCTTATCAAGTGATTAATATATACTATATTAGACGCAGTGGCCGGACGACTCGACCAGACATTGTGAATGTGTGGTTAGCGGCTCGTGACGTAGATACCGTTTTCGCGTAACAGTTTTATATTTAAATTTTAAATACTTGTAGCTATGTTATAAAACTTTGTATTTAAAAAAAAACATGTGCAAGGGCCTATTGTTTATAAATCTACCAGGCATAAAGTGAGTTCGCAACACTGCACCAAGCAATCACATTAATAAATTATTATGTTATTCGAGTCTAAACTATTATAGGAAAACATAAATATCACCCAGTTTACCTTTCTAGTGCCCTTTGTAACAAATCTAGTTTATCATTCATTTTATTTAGCTTGTTCAACAAATAAGGAGGAGGCTTATAGTGGGTAGCTCTAAGTGCAGATTTCGAGAAAAATAATCTAGTTGAGATTTCCCTCCAATCTTCGGTCAGGTGATCAAAGTCTTCCGACTCCTTTGGTAACTGTTTTCTAATGTCTTCCCCAAAAAATATGTTCTAAAAATAAGTTTAATAATTCAGAATGTCAAAATTAAAATTAATTTTTTAAATCTAAAAAATTTACCTCCAGATATAACCATTGCCGCTGAACTTGTAAAGCCATTTCCAAGGTCTCCATTATATACGATAGGGTCCTTTCCCAGTAGTCTACAATTTTAACAAATGGTTCTACAAATCTCGTGCTCTTCATTGTGGACAACTGCATAATGTTATCTTCTAGTGCAGCGAAACAATCGTCTACACTTTTAATTCTGGAACGAATAGAAACTAACTATAATACAGAATCTTTATTAGTCTGAATCCAGACACTTATTTAAATAGCCTTAATTGGTTCTAATCTAAATAAATATCACGCGGAAAAAAATATGTTAATAGTACCTATATACGCCTCTCTCTCTATAGGGGATTATTTCGATCTGCATACTACTCCAAGTATCTACAATTGCTCTTAAACCCTTTTCAATTTGTAATTCCATCGTAGCAGCATTGGAAATTTCATTTATTTCTTCAGAATATCTTAAAATAATTTATTATAAGTAGTTGTCATGGTGTAAGTGTATTTTCTCTCTCAGAAAAAAACGAGTTTAATATCCCATCAGTTGAATTTAATGGCGCTTTAAGTAATTGTATCTATAAATGTTTATTATCTTATCAAATCACAACTTTATAGAAGATCTTTTGTCGCGAAATTTCGTGCTTGTTCGGGTTCGCACTATTCTTGAATGGTTCTGATGCAGTTCAGTATTGCAAAGTTTTAACTGTCGAATACAAAAAATTTAGAATACCCCAAAAAGCTTTAGTTTTATGTTGCAGAAAGTAGTACTTTTATTATAACTGTTATAAGAAAAAAATCGGTATTGTACTTATGCAGCTCCATGGCATAAATAGCTTCCAAATCAAATTCGGGGCTAGTTTCATCAAACTCGAATCCCACAGCTTTTTTAACTTTATCCCAGTGTCTGGGTCTCATAGCGGGGTTCTTCAAATCCCCTAGCAGTGGTAGGGTTCTTCGGAAAGCGTCTACTTGATTTCTTACGTCGTCTACTATCTTCCAACTAAAATTAAAAATCAGTTTTTTTTTCTGCTTATAGTATAAGTATTTTAGCAAGTTACAAAATCATTTACAGATCATCTTTTTTAAATTTACGTTTTACAAAATAAAGGGGCTAAATGCTTCATTTACTTTTTTTCTGCCAATTCTCTGGATAATCTGGTTAACTTTCTGAATAAAACTTGAGCCACTTCTTCCATCTCTGAAGTTTCGATGCTCCAAAACTCTCCAGACTTGTAAGAATTCCATGCTGCATCCCATTGGGCCGCCAATTCCCAAACCATTTCTAGAGAAGCCAATTCCTGTAGGCGATAGAGAAATACAAAAAAATTGCAAAAATTTAAATATTGTTCGTACTGTTGTCTTACGTTTTCTAATTTGGACAGATCAACACTTTCGTCGTAACTTAGTCCAAAGATGGCTAGATCTGTACGCAGCTTGTCGTCCTTTTCTTTCATTTCTTTTAAAGCTATTCTTATGCCCTTTAAGTAGTTGATGCCATCGTCCACTGACCAATCGGAAGTAAATGGACCTGGAACAGAACAGAAAAGTATTATCACCTGTTAAATGTTTTTGTTAACTTCGCGAAGCAAATTACTGCCTACAACCATTATTCATCAGAAAAGTAAGACTTACGTAAATATTTTTATTAAAAGATGGAATTTAAATGTGTGAAAATGAATGATAAAAGATGGTTGCTAACAAATACACGGGGCACAACAAAATCACAAGCTTTCAAATTTTATGATAATATATTGTATCATGAGCTGATGCAGATTTTGGATATAAAAACATCCGCCTATCACTTCCAGTTTAACTGGAAGTGGCCTGAACTTTACATTTTAGATGGAACACTCAGTATATTTTTCAAAATTTGAATTCTACAAGTCACTTTTGATTTAAAACTGGTTTTTTAGAAATTGGCGCACATTATGCAATTATATGAAAACCAAGAAAGTTTGAAGGTTTATGGAAGGCCAAAGCTGTAGAACAAAATTGTCCTCGCGTGCAGGGCAGCGGAAATAGGAGAAAAGGCCCCGCGGAATTTGCGCAATGAACAGTCGGTCAGGTCCGGACTTCAATAGTTCTTTGTTACCATGTATAAAGTTGACATCATAAAATGTCAAATTCAAACTAACTACACTTTCACTGTTTTTTTTAATTTTTGCACAACATTGTTGTTTATTAAACGAAACTATTTATAGAATATTTAAAATTATTGTGTAATATTGGATTTTATATCATCTGATTTAAATTTTAATGGTTGATATTTTTGGGAGTTCTGTACACGATTTTTTAAATAAATTTCAAATATTGTATGATAGTTTTGTGTACTTATCATCAATTTTATTAATATTAATTTAATTATCATATTTAAGGATCCATATCTGAAAAATAAAACGCTGTCAAAAAAACTTTCAGATTGACTTGATTTGTAATCAGCGCCTTCGTATGCAAAAATTATCAAAATCGGCGAGGGTCAAGAAAAGTAAAAGCTTACGATAATTTAGACTCGTTGTTAATGTTTTAGGCTTATACAATATTTTTTAAATTTATAATTTATATAAAAGTACATTAAAATAGCGTCACCTCATGCAGGTAACAAAACAAATTTAACGAGAAGTATAGAATTTTTGGCATAAGCATTTTTTATTTTTTTTTTTGGACAGTCTACCAAGGCTGAGGCTTTATACTAACGTACCGTGGGTGTCTTAAGTGTGGTAAGAGGAAGTTTATTTACACAAGACTTAAATATTTGGAAAAGGGAAAACTTCTGCGGGTAGCAGATTCCAGTCTGGACACTCTGGGGATGATGGAACGAAGAAAGTGGGAAGTTCGAAGTCTCTTGGGTTGACCTGTAAAAGGATGCATAAAAGTAGCACTACGCGTTGCTTTGTTGGGGGCTGTCAGAGAAATTATACTTGCCAACTCCTTGGAGCCGAACCCATGAAAATACCTATAAAAATGCGAAATATCCCCTCATTCAGTCGGTGGGTAAAGAAGAAGCTTTTCTGTAAGCGTGGGATCATTAATAAAACGAACAGCTCTTTTTTGAATGGAATTAAGGATAATAAGAGTTGTAGAAAACGCCATTCCCCAGACATAAGAACAATATTCCAAGGATGGTCTTATTTGGAATACATACAGAGTATACAGAATTACAGATTAGACGAAGAAAAATATTTTTGGTTTAAGAGAGGAATCCACCTTTTTTGAGGCAGCTGATGGATGTAATGTGTTTGTGCCAGTTAAGGTTGTTTTTAAAAGTAACGCCAAAATAATTAAATTACTTTTTTTCGCGACACCCAACATGACTGTGTCTTGGAGCATTAAACTGGACAAGATTTTTAAAGCCCAAATCAAGATTAGTTTAAGATCTTATAAAAGAGATATTTGCATTGACCTGCACGTGTTTTCCAAATCAGGCTTATAGGCTGGCTTAAGAAATTAAATATTAGAGTGAAGGATACTATCGTCCGCAAAACTAATAATAGGATTGATTATAAAAGAGGAATCGTTGATGTGAAGAAGAAACATAGTTGGTGTCCTGGGGCACCATAGCATTAATTTGGATAGAAGCTGGAAGGATGACGTTACGATATTAACAATAACCTAAAATTATAGTCACAATTTAATAAACACTAATCACTAAAATAAGGAGGTTTTTATTAAGCCAAAAAACTTCTGCAACCACAAAATAAAATCATACAAGGCAAAACAATAGAAATTAATGTGGCGCGGCGCGTATGGTTTCAAGTAGAAAGAGTTTTACTCGCGCCGCGCCATCGCACACGAAAACGGGACTCCGGCTCTGTCCAAAGTATAATATGTTGCCTACCTACATACTGATTTATCAGTGTATATGTAGGCAACACGTCACAAAATTTCGTGGAATTTTGTTACTGCGCAGAATCACAAGAAAACCTTGAGTATTGGGTTTCTGTAAACCTTCAAACTTACTTGGGGACAACAAATAAATAAAATTATAACTACATAATGTGCGGTCGTTTGGACATATTTTATCGCCATTATCACAAAAACCAACAAAGATAGGTATATGATATACAAGTTTTATGTCAGAAATGGATTGTAGAATTCGAATCTTGAAAAATATACAGGGTGTTCCAAATCCAAAATCGTCATCTAATGACAATATATTATAAAATTTGATAGCAATATGCATTCATTCAAAAAAAGGCTTGGCAGTGGTTTCGTTATCACGCGGTAGATGTAATACTTAAAAAAATATGGGACTAAAAAATGAGTATTTTACCTCGTAAAAGAAATTCATCTAACAGATACTTTGCGTTTTGCCTTGAGCCTTCCGCTTGTTCTAGGAGACCATTCTTGAAATGCTCCTAGAATTTGTTTTTATGGAAATAAAAAACATGTAAAGAAAATATAAAAGGGACAAAAAAATATTTTACAAAAGAAAAAGAATGTATAGGATACGAAGTATTTCATATTGTCGTCTGCGTTTTATCCCTTAGAAGTACCTTTGAGTACTCCAACATATGTTCAGCTTGCTCTAGTGCCTCCAGATAATTCGCCCACTCCTTGGGCAAATTTTTGTGACCTTGTCTCATCGATGGCGGTATGGGCACCGAGTACTTGTCTAAGGTATAGATTTGTTCAGTAATCTGCGGAAACTGTTCTTCCTGGGGTCCGATTTCGGCTTTTAATTGCGCGTAGAGTTGAATAGAAAATTGCATATGTTCCAGATTTTCAGGTTCTCTAAGAATTCTATAAAAAATATAATTATTACATTAAAAAAAAAACAGAAATAAATTTAAAAATTAATAAGATTACAGTACCTACTTTTCTATTCTATTGAATAAAATGGTAGAAAAAGAAATCAAAAAAGTTCTTCCGTGGCAAACCCCTCATTCAGAACGACCCCCGACTCTAATATAGTCTTCTTAATACTTACTCTTTCGCGTTTCTATCCATATATTCATAATAGTCGCTAATTTTTTTCTCAGTCAAATCATATAATAACATACAGAGTTTATTCTGCCACTCGACACAATGCTCTATGATAGCCTTTTTCAGTTCGGCACAGTTGATTTGCAAAAAATGAACGTCCGACACAGTTTCTTGAATTTGAACATTGTTTGCCAATTCAGTGTATCGTCCAATATTTGCGTCAAATAGAGCTGCGCTAGGGTTTTCTTCTTCGTATCGTTTAATGAATCTACAATTTAGAAATGGTTCAAAAAGAAAATACCTTTGGCCAGTAAGGATCTTTTCTTTCCCTCTAGTTCCTTAAATATCGTGTAAATAAACTGCTTCTTACTTTACTTAAAACACCCATGGCACGTTACTTTAGTACAAAGGCTTTAAGCCAATAACAATTCTCAACACATTTTTAATACATGCGGATTTTTTCATTTAAATAAAATTCTAGCTTTATAAGTGGTACAGGTTAAATATATTTTTTTTGGATGGCATTACCTGGATATTATTAGTAATATTGGTTAACTGAGGTTTCTCTGTGGGGTCCAACTCTTGTACAAATGATTACAAAACTTTATAAATCACATATTAGATCAATTTGAGAGTATGTTATCACTATCTGGAATCCATATTTTGTTAAAGACATCGACATTTTAGAACGAGTACAATGAAGAGTTACCAAGTAAAACTTTTATGTTAAGAAGAAAATTTAAAACAATTAAGCTGTAACATTAAAAATATTTACGGCCGCGTGATGATCGCATTGTTAAATTTAGCAATGGACTTAGCAATTGTTAAAAGTTAACAACGGTTTAGAATTTTTAACAAAATGTCAGATTTTGACAGGTTCTAAAATCATTGAATAACACTGACAATGACGTTTTGTTAACAATTGCTAAGTCCATTGCTAAATTTTACAACGCGATCATCACTCGGCCGTTAGGGTGTTCCATTTATAAGATCAAAATTAACGCCACTTCCGATCGTTTTTACAGTACAATAGTGTAATATGGACACCTTCATATGTAAGTCGTCAACAAAGGATTAAAAATCTACAGAATAAATTTGCAAATTTTTTATTGTGCAGGCATAGGTATCCTTACAAGGACGTGCCTTATTTAACTAGAATCCAGCTGTTAGGAATAAAATTATTTTAAAAATAAAAAACGCGGGCAGGATGCAATGACAATTTTCCTGTACAAATTGTTGAACAACATGATTAATTGTAATGGTTAACCTATTACTTCCGGTTAAACCGGAAGTGATAGGTATATGTTATTAAACATTAAATATTAAAAAAGGACGATGAGAGGGGATATAATAGGAACATTTAAAATTTTAAATAGTCATTATTCAATAGAATATTTATAAAATAAACTCAAATAGTAACTTTAGAGAACATAGAAGGAAACTCTGTAAGGAACGTGTTGTGTTAAACTACCAAAAAAACTTAATTTCTAATAAAATAGTGTATCCACTCTTGAGATAAGCCTCTACTTAAAAAAAGGAATACATTGCTAACGACGAAATCAAACTGTTACATGCAGTGACAACAAATTGATTTAAAAACAAAGTGGATAAAAATTTAAAATATATTGATTCACCATTATTAATGTATAAAATTATTAAATTATTACTACTCTTAGAACCATGACCCCTTTAAAAAAAATCTGTATCCGCCACTGCTTGAAAGTCCGGGCAATTGGCGCTTTTGGCAACCGGACTTATTTAAATAAAAAAATATTTACTAACCTATCTTTGTCAACTTCCCACAAATCACGGAATGGTTCCCACACTTTAATGTAATCTTTTATTTTTTCCACAGCTACTCTGACTTCTACAAAACAGGTAAAGTTAAACAATGTTAAGCAATTTAATTATTAACAATAAGTATTTTAAATCAAGCAGAAAACAAATGGAAAAGAAGCAATAACTTACCATTGTTTAGTTGTTGTTGCATACGTTTGCAATTTCCATCGTTGTGTATCAAATCTGCATACGGAGTATAGTCAGTCTCAGATACGTGAAACTTATCATTTAGACGTGGTAGAGATTTGACAGCTTCTACTAGTGTGTTTTGAACGTTTGATATGACTCGAGCTACATTTACAAGAGTTGGACTGAAATTAATCTAAAGAACAAAGAGTACACAAGGCGTTTCCACAGAAGTCCAAAAGGATTTAGGTAGTGACTTTACAGATGCAACAAAAATAATTGTTATTACCTTGTTTCCTATTAAATTAACTTCAATCTTTATCAGTGGGTTGGGGTCAGTGGTCCCATCACCATGCAGAGCTTCGTACATGGACTGGAGCGAATTTTTACAGCAAATTTTTAATGCTTCCTCCATCAGTTTGTCAAAATTGTTTATGTATCTTATCCACTGAGAGGCCATCTAAAAAAATAACATAAGTAATAAAAAAATTTAGGTTGCAACTCGGGTTGTACTGTATTAAATTATAGTAATGAAGTCTTAATTTAAAAGAACCCTAATCAACTGTGATTAAATGAAATCTAAAGTGGATAATATATGTTATTTGAGCTAGTTATAAATCCTGATGATTATAATGAAATCAAAGTGGACATATTATTGTATTTTATAAAGTTGTCATATTAAGCTTATTGTTACTATGACATACACTTAGCTTATCGAAGAAGAAAGGGGCCAATTGTACTCAGTATTCCCTTTTTAAATATTGACTATGTACTAATCATTTATCGATAAGTTTTACAAAACTAGAAAATAGGCCTAGAAAGTGCAAAAAATGGCTGCAGTAAACAATTATACTCAGTATTCGATCTAAATGCCAAAGATTTTTGAATCAATCATCACTGACGAAATATTGCCTCCCTATAAGATTTACATCATCCTGAACAACATGGTTTTTGCAAAGGTCGTTCTACGACGTCGAACTTGTTAGTATACTAAAGTTACTTAGTGTTGAAAAGGATTATCAGGTGGGAGCAATATATACCGCTAAGGCTTTTGACTCTATTCCACAAACGCCTTCTACAAAAGCTAAATACAATAATTGGAGTGAGTGGACACTACCTGAAATGGATTGCTTCATACTTGGAAAATAGAGTTCAGTATGTGCGACTGGCTGATGCTGCGTCTAGGAATATTAGTGTTACATCGGGAGTTCCGCAAGGATCTCATTTAGGACATATCCTTTTTACTCTGTTGCATTTACCTTTAAAACATGTCGATTTTGGCTATATGCTGACGATTTAAAAATATTTCACCGCGTGCGTAGTGTAAGTGATTGTAGTGATGTCCAGGAAGATTTGAATGATGTGTAAAGTAATGAAATTTTTAGATGTCAAAGTCTACTTTACACATCATTCAACAAGCCTATTCAAATCTTCCTGGTCATAACACTTACATACGCAGCAATATTTTTAAATCCATTTGAATACAGAATTAACAATATTGCATTAACAACATGTCATATATTAACGATCTGGGGGTAATCATCGATAGGAAGCTTAACTTTAACAAACACATTGACAGCAATATTTTAAAATCATATCGGATGTTGGGATTTGTTAGTACAATGCGTAGAAATATTTAACACATGGGGGCAATTTCTTGTTTATATAACAGTTTATTTCGATTGTTTTTAGAGTACAATCAATAGTGTAATATGGTCACCTTCATATTTATGTAAGTCGTCAACAAAGGATTGAAAATGTACAAAATATATTTGCAAAGTTTTTATTTTATAGGCATATTACTAGGACGTGTCTTATTCAACTAGGCTTAAATTATTTTTTAAAAATCAATAATTTTTTTTTAAACGCAAGCAGGATGCAATGGCCATTTTCCTGTACAAATTGTTGAACAACATGATTAATTGTAATAGTTTAGTTGATTCCATTAATTTACGAATTCTGGCTAGAGCCACTTGAGCTTGGCAACTTTTTTATGAAAATAGATACCGAACTAATTACGGACTAAACTGCTTTGTTGATGGTCTATTAAAAAAATATAATGACAATTATTCCAAGATTGAATTATTTTCAGTAAGTTTTTGATCTCTCTGCAAAAACAGAGCAGTTGTGTTTGTTATCGTAAATTTTGCTTTAATTCTAAGTGAGAAGAAGCCGTAAAATCCCATGACTTGTTGAGTGGTTCCGTGTGGATCTTTTCAGCCATTCGTTCGCCATTTTTTCGTATTTGTCGTTTTCCATTTTAAAAATGTATAATGGTAGGTGTAACGCCTAAATAAGTAATACATACAGTTCATCTAACTTTAATTACACCACCGTATAACACAAGGTCTATTTTTTAGTCAATATATCACAATCATCCTGTAAAACTTAACGATAAATGATTAGTGCATAGTCAATATTTTCTTTTTAAAAGGGAATAGTTGGTACGATTGGTCCCTTTTTTCGATGGGCTGACGTCTATTTTATATCGTCGGACACCCTACCTCCTAATTCTCAAACTGGTTAAGACGTTTCGAAAAAATATAAGTCAAGTTATAACATCGAAAATTCTCTATTGATTGACCACTTTACTTGTCAAACGTTTTTTTGCGAAATTGGGTAAATTTCGAGTAGTTAGTCATTCTATATCATCAAACTTCCTATGTTGGTGGATCCTCTTATTTCTCAACTTTTCGTCAAGCTGGAGATTTTTTGATGAATTATATTATCGGATACCCTTTGTTGATTGATCCCTTCACTTCTCAAACGTTTTGAAAAAGTGAAGACGTTTCGGCGAGCTAGACATTATATTTCATCGGCCAGCATACATTGGTTGATTACCTTACTTCTTAAATATTTTGCAAATGAGAAAACGTATCAGGAAACCACTTGACAAAATCTACTACATTGATTATTTGAATTCCCTATCTTCCAAAAACAACACCACAAGATATTCTAGAGCGAAGATAAATACTGTGGTTGTGCTTTAAAGATTCTGATTTAAAGTTTTTAAATATCTGTACATCCGATTTAGCAAGTTAATTAAACTGTTTTCCACAGTTTATTTAGAAATACTTTAGCCAACGTCATACTTACGGTTCCCATGACATTTTCAAATCCTTCGAATACCATTACTAATAACTCAATAATTCGGTGGTAGGAGTCGATACAATTGGATAAAGTGTCGTTCATTCTTTTACTGAGCTCGTCCACCAAATCTTGCAAATCCATAGCTATGTATTGAGTCAAAGATATTAGCGGCGTGTCACATATTTTTTCGCATATCAAGACTATTTGCATGTTGCATTGTTTGTAGTCGTCGACAAAATCTTGAAGCTAAAATATCGCAAAAAAGTCCTATAATTCAAGATCCCATGGCTCCCAGACGTTACGTATTTTCTCAGAAACCAAATGTATGGTATTAAGTAGTGTAAGTATGTACTTTGAGTGTATGCGTACCTGCTAGCTTGGGCCGACGGCCATAACAGGCATCCGGTGCTAAAAGTTAAGTAAAAATAGTATTGCTTTTCTTTAAAGTCTCAGTTCTGATTTTTACGTATTTTTTAGAGAATGTAGTTAAAAATTATTGGACACTTTTCAGACTTTTACCAGACGCTTTAAAGCTTTCAAAAAAATAATGTAACTTATATGAGCCCTGACGAATATGTGTTGGACCAAAGGAATATACAAGGGCAGTAACATATTTTACACCTAGTATTTATTGTGTATATAATAAGTTTAACAAATACAACTAAGTTTATTTGTATGTTGAACCTATTGTATGCACAATAAATACTAGGTGAGAAATATGACTGTCTTTATATAGTCCTTTGGTCCAATACATATGCGACTGATCTCGTAATGTCAGTCTTGATTTTTATACATGATATTCAAGGAACTATCTCCAAACTCTTTGTGACCAAACATCCCCCCGGAGGCACATAAAGTGTTGCTATGAGTATGAGCGCGAGGTTATTGTTCGTTCGCTTGAGCGTGAGAGAGATATCTATACGCATCAATCTCTCTTCTAGACTTACCGTCTATAGTCGGAACAGAATAAAAATGATAATTCGGTACCCTTTGAAAAGAAAAGAGACCCATAAAAAATGTATACATTTTCCACAATTAAATCGGAGAGGTTTGCCTTAATATAAATATGGTATATACACTTTTTATCGTATAACTTAATATTTATATAATTTATTTAAATATTATAATACAGAAAAGTTAAAAAATAAAGTTTTTGGTAAGGTTGCCGAATACCAACCGAGGGAGCGTAAATTATTGTGCTTGGGGGATGTTTGGTCCATTCGATTGGTCTGCCTGCTCACAAGGAGTATTAAAATAGTTTCTTGAATATAATGTAAAAATATCAAGACTGAGATTATAACTAAAGTTACATTATTTTTTTGGGAGCCTTAATGCGTTTGGTAAAAGTTACCCTCGACGGGAAATGTCTGGCAGTATTGATTATTAATTTTTAACTAAATTTTCTAAAACATACGTAAAAATCAGCACTGAGACTTTAAGAAAAGGTAACACTATTTTACTTACCTTTAGCACCAGGCACCTGTTAATTGGCCCTCGACCAAAGCTAGCAGGTACGTATAAACTCAAAGTACATACTTAAAACTACTTAATCCCATACATTTGGTTTCTGAGAAAATAAGTAGCGTCTAGCGGTCCGGGGATCTTGGACTACTATAGTTCAACCATGCATAATATTTACAAAAAAAAATGCCTAAAAATTGTCCCAACAAAATTTTGCTTAGTTTTAGAGAAACATAAATATTATACCTCCGCTGTATTATTGCTACATTCGGCAATATACTCATCTCCAATATCAGTTGCCCAAGTCAGCTTATTTAATCCAGGCGCTATTTTTTTCTCTACATTTGAAATAAGCGGTTTGAAAAGCAGTCTTTCCTCGTCTGATAAAGAGGAAATAATTTTGTTGTAGTCCAAAACTACATTTAAAACGCACTCGTAGATAAATTTTATGTTTTCAGCCTTCTGGTAGACCGATTTAACGTATGTGGGAATTTCGTAGTTTAGCGCTTCCCAATACTTGGCTTCTTTAAACATTTCCAGTAAAGACCTAAAAATATTATAAGCATTACATTAATAATTTAACAGATTGGGAGATATAGTTGAAATCCCTTTTATCGTGCAGGTGTATCAATTAATCAACGACAAACTTAAGTAGTAACATTGCATTTTAACTTGTTTGGTTAATTAAAAAAACAAAATTCCCGGCCCGATATGTTTTAATCTAAACTTCTTTCAATTCCTATAACTAAAGCCAAATACTTATGCAGTTGATAAAAACCCTTTGTATAACATGACAGATTGTGGGACTGACGTTTATTTAGAAACCATTTTATAAGAAAGGGGCTATATACTTGAGGACTTAGCTTGTTGCACACATATAAAAATGAATAGTTTATGATATTTCCAATGAGACTAAAAGTCCAAAAAATTTTAAAAATGTGAAAAATTGCATTTAGACATCCTACCATACCAAATTACAAAATCCTAACTTTAGAAATAAAGAAATTATAGCTCGAAAGTGTTCTCGTTGTCACCCAATAAATATAAAACTTCGAGTCAAGCAATAACGCAAACGCATATACATTGGCTCCTATCCAGACACGGCTTAATATGTCAAGTGCTCAAGTAGTCCAGGTAGTCAATGATTTTTTAAAATTGACTCGTAGGTATGGTGCCTTTGAACCCACACGATAAGAGCGATGCCGACTTTATGTCATTTACCTATCAATATTGCACTCAATCAAACCAGGTTTGGAAATACTTTTATTCATTAAAGGCCGTTGCAATCTCAGCTGAACATCTTCACCAATACTATCAACCCATTTTCGGTACAGATTAAATATTTTGTCGTCTATAGATGCAATAAGCTTTTCATATTGGGCGAAAACATCCTTTGCTATACTACAAGGTATCATCCATCCAGCATCATCGAACATCTATATAAATGACAAACAAAATAAATAAAACCACCCAAATATGAAAAAGTCGTTACATATTTTTAGCTGTAAACTTACTTTTTTAAGAATTTGGAGTCTATGCTTTTTCATTTTTAACATTTGGGCTCTTCCAGAATAATATGGTAAAATAGTCGGGTACATCTCCGCTTCGGTTTGTATATCTTGTTTCGTGTCCAAAATTTCTTCCCTAAACATTTTATAAACCTGAAAAATGTATAGTATGTAATTTTTAAATTAGATTCAGGTCAGTTGTTGCATCACCTGGCTTAACATAGGGTGTCTTTTGAAATATTTTTTTAAATGGGTGTGAAATTTTTAGATTTTATTTTTTTATTGAAAAAAATTACCTGCAAAGTTTTGCCGTCGAATAACGAAAACAAAGTCTTTCTTTTTGAGTAGTTATACATTGCTGCCAGCGTTTCAATACCCTCTTCAACATTAGCTATTTCGTCAAAAACAGCGTTCGTCAAATTTTCTACTACAACTTCAATATCCTTCATCCGTGTTCTAAATTTAAGTATATCGTCATACCACTCCGCTTGCTGAACGTCTAATATTCTGTATTTAACCTAAAACGTGTTTTAATGTTATATTTTCTTTGCTATTCCTTTTTTTATTGAACTTTACTTTTTCAATATCATCCAGACTATCATTAAACATTTTCTCGATCCTCTCGGCCCAACTTTCAAACTGCTGTCCCTTTGATGTTCCAAAAAGCGGTTTCGGAATTTCCTCTGTCTCATCGTGTCTAAAAAATAAATTTTCAATTTAAACATACAATACTTTTAACACATTTGTTTATTAGTTTTACCGGCCAAAAACTATCATTGCCTCGCACACTTCGATCATATCTTTGCACCGTTGAATGTAAGAATCAACATGGTTAAAAATTGGAGCTTTATCCAAGTCCCACGGTTTTTCGCCAAATTCGTTATGCGAATCAGAAACCTTCAATAAACATAAAAATATATAAACTCTATCCTCTAAAAATAATACAATGTCTTTATCTTTTTTAGCCATATTACGGAGATCATTACTTATAGACAAAAATATCGAATAATCTTGAGATTTGCCATAAGGCTGTACCAAAAATATTTATATTACCATTTTAAAAACTCTAAATGTGACTAAAATGTAAAGTAACATAATATGACAATCCCACAGAGGTTTCCTTTAAAAGTGTTAGACAATGTTGAGGTTTCAATAACACTAAAATCTTGGACTGTCATTGTCTTTATTTGTTAATTGATACACAAAGTTTGGGTTTTCAAGTAATAACTAAAAACTATGCTTAAAAGCTACGACTTATATACTATCCGTAGCTTTACCGGTTTTTCACCCTTCAGCAACGGCTGCCAGAAGGAATGTCGACACTAAGTTTGTTAAATACATTTTGGTTGTTTGCAATTATTACAGCTTCTTTAAATTTTCTTTTCTTTCGGTGGGTTTTTTATGAATAATTTTTGCTTTCGACCATTGTATAAAAATCGGTCAAACTTTGGTGAACAACGGATAGTATATAAGTTGAAGATTTTAAGTATAGCTTTTGGTTATCACTTGAAAACGGTTGGAGATACATCACTAACCGAAACGTAATGTATCAATTAACAAATAAGGACAATGGAAGTTCAAGATTTTAGTGTTATCACAAAATTTGTTGGTTTACTGATGGATCCTATAGTGTTACATATATTTGAATCAGTAACGGTGATTCAATTACTGTTGCATGTATAATAAATACTCTGTGGGGTTTATCAGTAACACAACAAATGTTCTAATAGTACACAACTGTGAGATCGTCCTATTTTAACACTTTACATTTGAGTCGCCTTGTCTAATGCTTTTTAAGTTATTATAAATATTTTTGGTACAGCCTATTAGCCCTACGGTAGTCAGTTATTTCGATAGACAAGATGTGTGAAAGCTGGCATTGCCTTCATGAAGAATGTTCCTATCGCGCATGGTTCACCGAAGACTTCAAGCAAATAAATGGTTGTATAGCGCATTCAAATCATCCATTGCACACTTCTCTAAAGGCACTGTTACCGTCGACTACTGTTTAGTTTCTGGCTCATACGCTCCATTTCTTTGGATCACTTCTTTTGAAGCCACGCTATTGTGTTTCTTAAGTATTGGTTTGCACCAATCGACGCGAGTACCTCTATGCGATTTTGTCAGGACTCTGTGAGTTTCAACGTGAACAAACCCTTTTTCACGGCTAAAGGATGCAATATATTATATCTATGCTGGTGGACCTAATGCCTGAGGTTGCCTTAATCTGTTCTTGTATGGCATTCAATGTTTTCTTACTTAATAATTTCTAGATTTTGGACGATTTTAACATCTTGGTGAGCGATTCGCGACCACTTTATCGCCAAAAGTGAAAGTTAGTTGATCGATGCGCGATAAATAAATCATTGCACAAAAATTTTCACGAGTTAATTCAATTTTTTCGCCGAGATACAATGTTTACTGTAAACTAAATGGAAACAACACAAATCGGGCTTAAATAACAAAACGTGCTTAAAAAGGTTTAGCTCAAAAATGTTAAACTTTTTAGTGGAAACGTCAGATCTCACCTGACATCACTTAGTATTGCCAAGGCTCAAAATAAAAGTTAAACATGGCTTTTATATCTTCGTTTTTTTTGTGATTAAATTAAGAGGAGAAATTCTTACCAATACATAGACTTTTATATAATCTGTCAAACATTTAATACACGTTTCAAACATTTTAATTGCGTTTCTTGATTCCTTTTTAGTAAATACAACATTCATATCTATGAACTGGGTACACTGAAGTATAATTTGGTTACTTAATGACCTAAAATATAATCACTTCTTAGCAATAACAGTTGCTAACTAAATTTTTTTATGTACCTAAAGATGTGAAAATTTTAAAAGTACATTTTATTACCTGCACAGAATTGTAATTTTGTCATGGGTATTATAGTAGGGGCTTTTCATCCAAATGTATCTTATGAGATTTAGAATTTTTGGAAGGAGAGGTGGGAATTCTTCAGGGTGTTTCATGCTTGTCAGTTTCTAAAATAAAGTCAGTAAGAAATAAATATATTGATAACAATACTAAATATTACGTTTAAATGTATCAAAGTAAATTGACTACTAATAGTTTAACACGCAGTAGTCTAGACCACAATGAAAAAAGTGTAATCCGTCATGTTAGGTCTGCAAAAACAACCACAACCGCCACCCCATATTTACACGTGTTTGTAGTCAAACCCCTGACAGCTTATCGTTTGTTTACTAACAATGCTACCAATACCTCCTATCTTTAAAATCTATCTTAATACATACAAATATATTTAACAATTTCGCATTCTCATCTACCAGTACATTTCTTTAGTTTTCTCTTAAAGTATAATTTAAGATTCTGCAGAAAGGAGGTATTATTGGTAAACACTCGTTATATATTGTGGAGTAATAAATTAAATTTCTTTAGCCATACTTAATTAAAATTCATTATCTTCAATAAATTGCCAGACTACAGGTGTATTCATAGTTTGAAAGATGCGTGGAATTTTACTTACTGCAATTTTCCTTGCATGCAATTTTATTCAAAATTTTTACTGTTTAAAATGTATTGCTGCCATTTGTTTTAACAATAAGGTTTGCCAACTTACTGAACTTTGTAACAACTTATTTAATTATCTCTTATAATTCTTCAGTATAAAATGAATGCACATGTTAATTTTTTAGTTGTGTTTTATTAATATATTTTAACCAACCCTTAATGCTCTTAGTTTAATTTTAACTTTAAAATATTTTAGAGTTGATACTTTAAAAATCAATAAAATATCCACTAAAATAGACGGGCAGCTGCAAGAAAAATAGCGCGAGCCATAATTATCTTGCATGAAAGAAAAATCGCATCAATTTTAAAAACCCAAAAACTGCGCGTGTGCAGATAGAAAAATGGCAGCGGAAAGAGTTGTAAAGACACTTTAAGGCAAGGCTTTCAAAATAAGGCCAGCGTCAATAAGTCTCGTAAAAGTATCTACAAGTATTATACCTTGCATGGTTCTATAAGAACATTTAGGTATTCAATGTTACACTTGGCCTCCTCAACATTGTGTATAATTTCTTCGGCTAGAATTCGAAACTGCCGCACGTACGACGATTGTACTGCAGTCAAAATATTGCATATATGCTTAATTCCTGGGTTGTCTAATTGGTAATTAAGGCCAAGTAAGTTTTCATCTAAAAAACAATGTAAAGTAGCAAAACATCTATAGTCTAGGAGGAATCGGCGCATGAGTAAAGAAAACTATTCCACTCCAATTTTTTTATACGATCCTCTTTAAATTGCCCTAATGATGATATAAATGCATGTTGCCATGGCGCCACCTGGTGCCCTATTGTTTAAACCAAAATTGTTTAAACAATTACAAAGAATTGTTATTTTTTAACCGGCCAATTTTTTTATATATTCCCTATTGAAATACAAATAAAAAAGTTTTATGACTTTTTACTATAAGTTAATATTTTTGGAGATATGAATTTTTGAAAATTCGAAAAATCTTAAATTTGGGTACATTTGACTCATGAAAAATATACATTAAGAAAAAAATTAAACATAAAAAATACTTTTTTTATTCTTTATACAATAGTTAATAATATCCTTAATTGAGATTTAAAAAGAAAAATATTTTTTATACAGGTTTTTTGGTTGTTTATTAAGGGGGCTCTCAAGTATGCGTATCTTACGATACTTAACGCCGTTTCTCTGACTCATATGCTGCATCGGCCTCTCTGTGTTCTGAATCATTATTTATCATTTACCTTAAAAACTAGTAACTTTATCAAAGTTGTTAAGGAGAGCAATGTTATTAATAATTTAATTATCTACAATATGTTTTATAAGTTTTTTTTCTGAAATCAATTTTACAAAAGTTATTGGAGCTTTATTTGACCTGCAAGCGCGCGTAATAAACAATCAAAAAACCTGTATAAACAATCAGATTTTTTCAAATCTCAAATAAGGATGTTATTAACTATTGTATAAAGAATTAAAAAAAATATATTTTTTATATTTTATTATTTTATAATATATATTTTTCATGGGTCAAAAGTATCCAAAATTGAGATTTTACGAACTTTCAATAATTCATATCTCCAAAAGTATTAACTTTATTGTAATTAGTCATAGGACCTTTTTTATTTGTATTTCAATAAAGAATATTAAAAAAATTGTCCGGTTGAAAAATAACAATTCCTTGCAGTTGTTTAAATAATTTCGGTTTAAACAATATGGCACCAGGTGGCGCCATGGCAATATGCATTTATATCACCAGTATGGCAATTTAAAGAGGATCGTATAAGAAAAATGAGGTGGAAAAGTTTTTGGTACTCATGCGCCGATTCCTCCTAGACTACTAGTAGCGGGCAAGTAAAAACATAAAAGCTGCAAACTTCACCATGGGTCATCCAACTAAAACCGAATATATTTAAAGAAAGGATCCTATGTGTCTTTTCTCGTAGAAACTAAAAGAATACTTTGGAAAATTATTCAAATTGAAACAAAATCGTAATGACAAAATCAACATTTTCTTATTGGTTCGCTTTTGAAAGCATCTCATTTTTGGATATGTTTTAATAAAACATTTGGGTTTTTATTTTTAGTAATGACAGAATTAATTTAATTCATATAAAAATTTTTATTTAAATTAAAAATTAAAAAAAAATACTAACAGTAAATACTTGAAATCTTAATATTTTGTCAAAGTCTAGCGTTACACCACGTTGTACATTAAAAGTAGTAATAAACAATAAACTTACACAGAATATTTACTTTTTCAATTTTGGCGTTTTGGGTATTTACTGTTACTTTATCCGTTTTCTAGTTAAAATCGCAAATTTCTGATATGAAATAAATTATTTAAATTGTTACTAGTAATATGCGGATATTCGGATTCGTATCCACATCCGCGGATATCCGAGGCGGAAAAAGTTGTATAGTCACATCCCTTTCTGTTTTTAACAGATCTTTTACATATTTCACCTTACTAAATTGCATTAAGTGTACGAAATTTTAAAGATAAGTAGCATTAAAATACTATTTACTTTAATTCAAATTGGTTTTTATTTCTTTAGAACCCATATTTATACTGCTTTATATTTATTATAATTTTCTATAAGGTATTACTTTAACTATCTTTATAGTAAGATCAATCAAACCTTTATAATTTGCCAACTAAAAGTGTATCGTATAAATTAGTCACTTTTTAGAGGTCCGCCTTCGTATCTGTATTCGCGGATATATACACTAGTGCTCCGTAGCCGTACCTGCTGATAATTTTTTTAGCAATCCGCTACATCATAGATTGTTACTAAAAATGCATATGAAATTGGTTTATTAAAACGAATAGGTAAAAATGAGACGCTTTAAAAACCAAGCAATAAATAATATGAACAATTAAGACAATTTTAATTACAGGTAGTACCTCTTTTGTTTCAATTAAAATCATTTTCTTAAGTGTTCTTTAGTCAAGCAAAAACAAATATATAAATTTATACAGAATTTTTTCTTGATGTGAATAAATTTTGCCAACTGCAGGTAATCTGTAGTTTGAATATTAATTTTTAGTATTGTAATGCCAGCCACACACACTCCGAAAATCCTTAGAAGAAAAACTGCACAGGCCTAGACGGCGGATTGCACAGTTCGGAGAACAAAGGTGTTCCACACACATACGCTTCGACAATCCTTAAAGCCAGGTCTGCGCAGTTTTTCCTGAGGATTTCCGGAGTATGTGTGGCTGGCATAAGACTAGTTTAGATGTTTTGGAATGTTCTTAGACCACGTTGTGATGTATGTGTGTTCTATAAAATTATGTAGGACTTATTAGCGAAGGGTAACTATTTGGCAGACAGTTACTGATAGAAGAAAGTTGCAAAATATTTAAAATAAGACCGGTACATTGGAAAATCACTGGGACATACTATATTTGTTTAACGTGTTTAAAAAGTTGTAAGTTTCACTTACATCTATATTTCCAAAAGTTGTATTCGTCTATCGGGCATAGCATATCTTCAGATGTGCTTTGATCTTGATCTTGCAGTCCAACTCTTACCTATAAATTAATCGGCATTGAAAAGGCATTTGACAGTTTACCATTTTATTGATGATCTCTCTTTTTATATCCTGCTTTAAATCTGTAGCTTTTTATCTTTAGGGATAAAATTGTTATATTTATAGTTTTTGTTAAGAGATTAGTGTAACATTTCTTACCTAAAGCGCTTGTTCATAGGTAGCGAGTTTTGTTTACATTTTATACAGGGTGGTTAAACGAAAACGAGCAAAGGTCCTTTTGGGAAAAACGCTCGTACCCGTATATCTTCTTTTCGAGGGAAACTTTTTAGTCATATGCAGCAACCCCTATCGGCATCCCTTTGACCAGGACAAATTCTACCCCTGAAATACTTTATGGAAAGAGGGGGCGTGTCGATTCTCTTTATGTACGAACCTACATTAAACCGTTTCGATTCAGTGGTTTTGGAAATACGTAGTGTCCAAAAGGGGAGAAGGAAAGAGAGACCAAGTAGCATCTCGTTTTAAAGGTTTTTTCTCTTTATTCATTTCCCTCGTTTTCGTTTAGTCGCCCTTTATACAGTTTTTTGCAAAATTTTTTGTTATTTTCAACTTCTTTGCCTATGTTCTTTGACTTTACATCATAGTGCTAATACACTACTAAAATTTGTTTTTCCTTGATTTCATTAAGATTTTAATAATTTCTTTAATTTTAAATTTCAAAAATTTTCAAAGGCTTTATTTATAAAATTAAAAAAATTAGTGGTATATATATATATATATATATATATATATATATATATATATATATATATATATATATATATATATATATATATATATATATATATATATATATAAATATATATAATATATATATATATATATATATATATATATATATATATATATATTATATATATAATTTCATGCATATAGAATTAAAAAACAAGAATTGACATTTTAAATACGAGTAGTAATTTGTTAAAAGTGATATGTGACAGCTGGCATTCTGCACGTTTTCTTTATTTAACCGATGACTTGGGGCAAATAAATGGCTATGTACTGTTTAGAATTGAACGTTTTTTTAAAGGCACTGTTGTGACATGACCAGTATTTCCGCACAGGCAACCATTTCTTTTAAAATGCTTCAAGAGCGAACATTTTTTGTTGGATTTGGTAGTTTTGGTATCTTTTGAAGCACCGCTATTGCATTTCTTAAGCATTTGTTAGCACCAATCGATACAAAATTTTGTCGTAGTATACCCAGTTTAACTACGATTTTATTTCGCCGAATGTGGAAGTAATTTGATCCACACACCTGTCTTGATAATCCACATCAAAAATCGTTATAAATCATCATTTGTTAAGTAAATTTTCACAAGTTCATTCCATTTTTTCGCTGAAACCCAATTTTCAGGTGACTGTATACAACCCAAATCGCGTTCAAATAACAAAATGATATAAAAAAGGTTAGGGTCAAGAATGTTACACTTTCTGGTGGAAATGTCAGGTGGCACCGTGTTGCAAAGCTCAAAATATAATTAGTGCCCCTTATATTACTCGCAAATACTAGAAAATTCTATAATGCACAGAATCAAGCTTTAGATGCTTAAAATTTATTATAATTTTCATATTGCCATTGATGTTTTAGGGTGATGAAAGTACGATGAATTCAGAAAATCTCACTAAGCGAACCCTTTATGGTATTACCTGTTTCGTCCAATAGACAACTACCCCTTCCATACGTTTTATTAGTTCTTTATCTTCACTGGCTTCCTCTACAGACCATTCTCTAATAGTTCTAGGAACGTAAAGCACCGTAAGTCCATGTAACTTATAGTGAATGTCAGTTATCTTTGCGAGAAACATGTGAAGTGCGTTGTTAAAATCGTTTTTGACGCCTTTGGAAGGTTTTAAGGAAAAATATGTTTTTATGCAAGATGATTATTTCTGTTGATTTACCGTGTTTCTAGAGTGGAATATTAAATAACTAGCGAGCATCACACAACCAGACTTATTTGGAATCGTTATTTTTTTATACATTGACAAAATAACTAACTATATTAGGAAATAAGTTTCATTAGATATTACTTAAAAATTTTATTTTAAGAAAAATATTAATAATAACATTAACAATTCCTGTTAGATGTAAAGTAAAAGCAAGTACATTTTCTAAATTTTAAAAAATAAAACATTTAATAGAAAAATTTAAATCAAGAAAAAGTTTATATATTATATTTTCTGAAGTTTAACAATCGGTATTGCCCCTTGTTACCCTTTACAAGCTTTAACTTGTGATGTCATGCTCTAATTTGATTTAGTTTGATCTGAAAATAGTGAATTTTGCCAATTTTCAACTATCATGTTTTGTGTTAAAAGCACTAATTGTCGGTGAAAAAACATCAAGAACGAAGTCGAATATTGTATCCATTATATAAGAAACTATTGGATTTCTAATAGCCAAAACGATCCTGCTTATCAGTAGTAACTCTGTGACGACTGTGTCTTGATATATTCTTAAGAGTTTTTAATTCTAAACAACCTGCGTAAGTTTTTGTGTCACACCGAACCTAGTTGCTACGTGTCTTTTAGATACTCTTTGCTCAACAAGACCAATAATGTTTCCTCTTTCAACCCTACATGAGGACTTTTGTTTCCCTTTCGACCAGTGAGGATGTGCGATTAAAAACTATAGGGTTTTTTCGGGAAAGGCAGCAGGTGGAGGCGAATCTGGCGTTGTTAACTCTTGGGGATCAAGGAGAAAGTCACCCTACCATTTAGCAGTGCCATGAAGGTGTAGTTTAGAAGCCTGAAGTAATTTCTTAACTTTTTTCTAGAATCACACATGGTTCTGTGGCTAAAAGTACAAAATCGTAAGGACAAAAAAGGGCTCTGACAGAAACCGGTCTGGATTTTGAGATTGTATTTTGCAGCATCTAAATGTTCATTGCCAGGATTTTTGTTATTTTTTGTTAATGTTTGGATAACTTCCTATGGTTTAGAGCTAGACTCTGGAAATTATCACCCTAATGCGCTGAAAAAATGAACATCTAAAGGAGTTCATTCAATAAATTATAGCAAGCAAGCAACCGTACATAAGAAATTTGACTGTTTCGTTTTTATCTTTATGTCAAAAATATTGATCATTGGGTATGTTTATGTTAAGTAAAAATTTTCTTGGCTCTTTAATTAAAGTACCAAGTTTTATTCCATAAAAAAATATAATTACCGAATACCGGGTGATCCCATATAAGTTTGGTTGTGTTAATATTTTAGAAGGAAAAATAAAGGTCCAGTAGTTTATTTACCTATCTTCCTTTTTTTCTGTGTGAAGATCACAGGACAAATTGATTGTAAAATCAGCGAAATTTCACTTTTTCATTTTTTTTTCAAGTTTTTCCTTCTTCTCCCAGTTTCAAAATATTTAAGTCCCGTGTGAACAAACTTCCTCTCACCACACTTAAAACACCCACGGTATGTTAGTACTTGGGCCTCAGCCTTCGTGGACAGTCCAAAGAGAAAAAAAGGAGAGTCAAATACAATCCGATTTCTTTTTTTTATTTATTTTTATATGTTAGAAGTATATAAACCAACCATCTAATTTTTATGAATCCTTAATTTTGACTTTAAATAACTCTGATAGGTTAAAGAAAAAAAATTGAAATTTCCACAAATTGCAGTTGTTATGCATATGTTTTTAGAAAAAAAATGTATATTTTGTACTGAGACAAAAGTTATAACACCTTAAAAATGTCGAAGAATCAGTTCGGAGCGATACTTTTTGGCACTCTTATAATGCTGCTAGAGGTTTCATATTGCGCTTTCATAATTAATTTAATGTATTTTTATAATTTATGTTGTTAAAAGAAATTTTGCATAGCAATTCATCTGCAGGTTTCATGTTTCTGCCTTAGGATCATGTCTGAACATGGGACTATCTTGTAAAGACATGCCTGATGTTTGCTCTGCAGTTTCACATTGTTCAGTTTCTACACAACTTTAACAATTAATTATTTATAAAAGTGTGCTTTAAAATTTTAATTTAATAGTTTTAATATGGAGAAACAATGTCTAATACAAAAATATGCGAATAAATTTGTCATAAGACCGACAAATTCAAGTACAGTGTATGGGACAGTCCCAAGAGAATTGACTAACATAAGTGAGTTCGTTCTGTGATAAAAACCAACAATTATTTTTTACGTACAACTTCAGATGTCACAACTTTATATAAGTACCATAAATACAAGTTTTTGTTAAAATTCATTTATTCATATGGATAATCTTGTTGTGACCCTGTTAAAAGTCACTCAGTAATAATATGTCCAAATTTAAATTTAGTTCTTGAAAAATCTTTAAAGGTGTTTTATTTGTACAAAAAGAAAATTTAATAGAATGTCGAGACCAAAAGCAATATACTGACCCACGTGAGAATCTTGAGATGTTGGATGCTGCTTTTTCGATTTTGGGTGTACCAACACTATTAATCATATAGCAAAAATAGAGAAAGGTAAATAAACTACTGGACCTTTATGTTTCCTAGCTAAATAATAAAACAACATGGGTTTTGTTTTATCCTCCTATGACAAATACTTTAAAAGTTAAAACTGTTTCTGTAAACCCAGGACCTATGGTATGCAGTACTACTTAGGCTTTATACTATCGTAAAAAAATAAAAAAATTATATTAAACTGTTTCAACAGAGAAAGCAAACTTATTAACCGACTTAAAACGCTGTAGGGTGGTTTTACAAAGGATACTATCTGGCCAGTTTTGGGATAGAAGTAGCACTGGAGCATAGGCATTTTGTATTATCTGTAGTACTGATCCTTCTATGGAACCATCAATATTACCAAAAATTATTTTGTCATGGAAAGTGGCAGGTTCGAATAAATATCCTGAAAGATAATTATTTTAGAACTTTTTTTTCTAAAAATAGGAAATTGGAAATGGACTGTGCACTGTGTGCTTTGATTATGTGCTTAAATTATTTAATAGAAATACATATATCCATACCAGGTTCCCTTAAAAAGTACATTGCATCCATTATAGGAACTCTGGGTACACATGTATCACAGGTCAACTCTTCATCGTCGAAATAAATCATTAGAAGTGGTTCTGTAGGTTCTGTAAACCAATACCTAAAATATAACTATGATATAAGACATAAAAAAGAAAATAAAAACCCACATTAATCTGTCATTTATAAATTTTGATTTGGTTAGTAAGCTGACTATCAATGGTTTATTCTTACAAGAAATATTAAACCTATTATTTTTGTGATACGAAAATTAAAGCTTACCTAATAGTTTGTTCACAATCCATAGTCCAGTCTTCTGGCCTTAAGTCATATAATATTGTAATATCCTTAATATAGGAAACCAGCTTTGCCAAATCTTCCTCGGCATATTCTTGTTCAGGAGATACATTTTCTGGTTCTGGGCTTTGAATTTTTACAATTTTTTCTAAAAATAATATTTATATTTTCTAAATTTTGTCTGCAAAATCTTACTTAGGAATAAGGTAATTGCTTCTTATAATTCTGGAATTTAGTTTGTACTAAAAAATCAGTTAAAACTAATAGGAAAATGATTTATTAATAAAAAAACTTCCGACTTGATGCCGGAGAAAACATTTTTATTATTATTTTTTGGTGACTCTTATATTTCCCAACATTCTTAGTATACTATTGTGTTCTATTTGGTTTATGGCTTAATGCTGCTATTAGGGGAGCTATCTTACTGTAGAAACATATTTGTAATCAATATTTATTAGGGGAGCAGGCTGTCTGTATCATTTGTTGTTGTTTATTTGTTTTTCAAATTATTCCAAAAATATTAAATTACCTTAGATTTTCCCCATTCGCACGACCATTTAAAAGGATTCTGAGGGCGCTAGAGTCATCTATTTTGCATTTTTCTTGCATCCTGTATTAAAAGAATTCCTTCAGATAATTTCAGACTTTTACATGCGAAAAGACCCTTCAGGCAGTGTTAAATCGACTTTCGAACAATTTGGTTGATGATATTAAGGAGTCAATAGCTAACAGTTACGTGAAACTGATTGCCAATAAAAAGTGTCAAAACAATATCAACATTTTCCATAACCTAATTGTATCTCATTTTTTTGTTACCCAGTGAATCCTTTTTGCTTAAACAACCAGTTCCTTATGGGATTGATATACCAAGTTATTCTCTATATCGTTTGACTTACCACATACAATATACAGGCTGTTGTTCATAATACAGAAACAGCCTTCAGCATTTTTTAAAACTGGGTGTTTTCGAGCAGAACGAAAAATATAACAGTGTATTTAAAATATCTTGTAATAGTCGATATTGGCAAAGTTAGAAATAAGTTCATGCTTTAATTTATTAAAAGAAAAATTGATAGTGCCGTGCGCCAAATAAAATTTGGAGGAGTGCTTCCGAGGGTGTTTATAGTTAGTTTTAGGGGGAACAATCATTTTGATATAAAAAGTATGATCGACCATAATTTATAGTTCTGAAGGGGTAGGAGGGGTAGGCCCCTAAACTGTGTGTACACTGGAATGTGTTTAATAATAACTTTGTTTGATTTTCTGGTTTTCGTGCTACATAACGGGTGTTCTCAATTAGAGTTTCGAAATCCACTACTTTAAAGTACCTATATTGGTCTTCTGCCTGCCTGTCTGTTATAATTTTAGCGCCGCTGCACATTTGCGGCTTTTTACCGTCCGGCTTCGCTGCGGCGCCGCAAATTTGCCTGCGTTGTGACGCCCAAACAAAAACGACGCTGGCGTCTTATTTAGGCTTTTTGACATTGCTGGCCCTTGATGTACATATCTGTGCAAAATTTTATCAAAGAAATCTTCACCGATGTACAAATATTAAACAATACTTAAAACCTGCCCAACTAATAAATTTATAGCTTGAAAATCGCGTTTGTATATGAATAATGGGTAAATTGTCTCGAAAGTTGCCTTCTGTCCGATTTTTTTTGGCAACGTTTTGTTTTCGAGATATTCATCATCAAAGTTGAAAATCAAACTAACCTTATTTACACTATTCCTCCTTCTTTTTGCACAGAATTCTTGATTTTTACACTAAATTGGTACACAATATTTCACTAACACCTTTTAAAAACTTGTTTTTATATTTATTTTACAACTTTTTTCTATTTAATTCCACTTTCACACGCCGCAACGTGGCCGCAACCATGTATACACTAAATATTTTATAAACAAATATGGCTGCTGCCTTGGAACTTCGCAATTTAATGAAAAAAGAGTGTAAAATAAATAAAAATACAAGGTTTTAAAAGGTGTTTATAAAATATTGTGTGCCACTTTAGTGTAAAAATCAAGAATTGTGTACAAACAAAAGGGGGAATATAGTGAAAATAAGGTAGTTGGATTTTCAACTTTGATGATGAATATCTCAAAAACGAAACGTTGCCGAAAAAATATTTTTCCAGATTCGTAATCACCGTCCCAAAATACCCCCGTATACCAAATTTGGTTAAAATCGGAGAGGAGGCAACTTCGAGGACAATTACCAAATAATGCTACCCTGTTTTTCACAGAAATCTATATATAATATATACCTTCCTCTGGCTCCGAAGAAAACAGTGAATCCCTTTCTTTATCGTCGTCTGCCTCCTCTGCTAAAACTCCCGGAATGGGTGCAGTCGCAGAGAATTCTTCAGACATTTTCAAAAAAATATGTTTAACAAACCAATAGCATATTTTTCAAACACTGACTTTTGTGATTAAATCAATTGAAAATATTATTTTACTCTCGTAGCAACCGGTTAGTAGGTTATTGAACAAATATGATCTTGCCAACTAGATTTATTTAAAATATATTTAATACTTTTCTGTCCTAGAAATTTAAAAAATATTAAGTGCTACCCTGGATTCAGTAAAATCATCAAAGTTGTTTTCCTTCAATATAAATGCCACAGACTAAAATAAAGAAGAAAAGGCAACAATGCCAAATTGCGCAAGATTTTTAAAATTCTACGAAAAAAATGAAGTACTCTTCGCATATATCTGCTAGAGGCAGAGATAGAAGAATTGCAGTATAACCTTTCTCTCCCGCTTCACCGTGGTAATTGGTCGTCGGGGATAGGCCGATTAATCAGCACGCAAAGCGGGGTATAATAAACCTCTTTTCGTCAGCCACTCATTTGGTGCGAGAAAGAAAGGTTATACACCTATTCTTCTTTCTCTCTCACACCTTTCTTCCATTACTTTGCATATTTATTGTTATTATTATTTTAAGGGAATTCAAATTTTCGAAAATTGTAGTTAAAAAGTTTTTGGAAAAGTTTTTTCAAGTACAAAGTTTTTTTTTTAGGAAAACAATTGGCAGTAAATTTTTAAAATTACAAAAATTTAAAAATTAAATTATTGCCCCGATAAATTTTACGGTTTTGACCCAAAAAAGGTTTTTATCTATTTGGCGTTTAGTAAAATTGTCAACAACTTGTAGGTAGCAATTGTAAGGCAAACTTGACTCATTGTCAGTAACGAATTGTCGTTAACTTAACGTCAGATTGGTAACAACTACTGATGAGGCCCGATTTGTAAGAATTTTTGACATTTCCTTTTCATCTCTTTCAAGACAGTGACAAACCTTATTTTGATTTAAACCTTTAAAAGAGAAAACAAGGACTTTTTGGTAATCCCTATTTTACATTTTTTCTTCTTTCCTTATATTTTATAAGAATTTTCCCACCATGGTGACTTTTTGTTCGGAAACACTGGCTATCCTGGGTGGTTTAACCAATGGTTTTCGATAAGGCATTTCTGTTTTAATTTCTGTTTTAAATAATAAGTGGCAACAATGGATATTCAGTTAATTTTTGACATACTAAATGTCAAAAAATCAAAACAGATAAGTAAATCACAAAGTAAATGTTAAACAACGCTGCCCGGAAAAAGATATAAAATGGATGAAAAAACCACCTATAATAAAAACCAGACGTTTTCACAAGGTGAACTGCCGGAAGTTTGTAGGTCATGTTTGTGTGAAGTGCATAGAGATTACTTTTCTTTAGGAGGATTTTATCTTGAGCAAAGAGTAGTGGATATTTATAAAAATGTTACTTCTATAGAGGTAATATTTATTAAATAGTAGTATAAAGGTCAGTTTATAAACTTGACGTTACTATTGCCGCTGCTGTTGCAGTTCCTGTTCGTAAGTTAAACTTTTGGCCTTTAATGTAACCAATTTAAAAATGCAGCAGTTGTCTTGCAATTCAAATGTCTAAGCGTTAACTGCAACCAAACAGCAACGTCAACGAAACGTCAAGTTTATAAATCGGCAGTTGCAATGTTTATCTATTATTATTTTTTAATTGTCCAAGTGCTTAAAAAAAATTTTAAAACCAATGTTCAAAGTTTTTTTTGAGGGGGGCTAAATACGAATCTGAAAAAGAAATTTTGGAGATATTCATCATAAAAGTTAAAATAAAATAACCTTTTTTCACTATTTCCCTTTTTTTTCAAATTCTTGATTTTACACTAAATGGCACAAATTTTTAAAAAAACTTGTTTTTTATTTATTTTCCCCTTTTTTTCCATTAAATTGCAACTTTCAAGTTCAAAGGCCCAAAAACCCAAATTTTTAAAAAACTAGGATCATGGGCCCAGGCCTTAAAGGAGGTTTAAATTAAATGGGGAAAAAAATAAAATTAATAAAAAAAATTTTTTAGTGTTTATAAAATATTGTGTGCCCTTTTGTAAAAATCAAGAATTGTCTGTCAAAAAGAAGGGGAATATAGTGTAAATAAGGTTAGTTTGATTTTCAACTTTGATGATGAATATCTCGAAAACGAAACGTTGCCGAAAAATATTTTTCAGATTCGTAATCAGCGCCCCAAAAACCCCGTATACCAAATTTGGTCAAAATCGGAGGAGGCAATTAGCAATTACCTTTTTTTTAGATTAGTACAAAGATACTTCCAAAATTTGACAACATGCTATGATCAGATCATTAAATTTAATATATTTAAAAACAAAGTGTTGGAATCAGAAAAAATATTGTCAGAAAAGAAGTTTACTAAATCAAGGGATGAAATTTTGGTGAAAAATGATGTTTATGAAACTGAAGAGAATATTGATAATTCTGAATTTTTAGGTTTAAACAGTGATGTAGAGAATAATTTTGATTTTGAAAATGATCAAAATGGTAATGGTCATCAACTAAGTGATTCTGATGATGAAATTCCCCTATTAGATAGACTTAAACAAGAAAATTACACAGGTAAATAATTTGGTGTTGTGTTACTTGAAGTCATAAACATGTTGGCTAATGCATAGCCCTGAATTGAGAGTATTTAGTCTATTCTTATTTTATTTTAGGTCAAAATCATAACATTGAAGTTGAAAACTATGTTTCAGAAAATTTAAATAAACTAAATAATTCTGAATTGCAACTGAATCAGCAGAAAAGACTCTCACAAGAAATAAAAGAGCGTAAAAATAAAAAAATGATAAAGTGTATTAGAAAAAAGAAAAAGAAGTCGGATGTTCTGAATAAAAAGAAAAAACCTGAAAGACGGAGAGGTAAAACAGGGTTGTTTGCTTACTATCTTTTTGTCTCTACAACCCCATAGATTTTAGAGTTTTTAATTTTTTTTTTATCTTTATCTCAGCCCATGGAAGATTGTACAAAACCTAGGTACTAAGTTCTGTAAGTGCTGGGTTTTTAGATGCCTAACCCAGTTTTTTCTGAGTTCTGTCAACATTGTCACATGCAGATATTGCATTTTCACCTCACATTTTAGACGAAGCAGTGGTGCTACCATAGACGTTATACAAATAGTTATTGCTTATGAACCACCTCCCATTAATATCTCAGTAATGTCCACAGCCACACAGTGTCCACTGCGGTCACTCATCCATTTACTAACTAGCCCAGAATTTTTTTACTTCGCTGATTTTACAGAAAGCAGTGTTTATATGTGGCAAGAATTAAGAAAAATGTGCCTTTAATTGAAATATATGATGTTATTGTTGTTGATTCTTTGTATTTTCCAAGGTATCAGGATTTTTAATGTATAAACTAGTATAAGAATATTTTTTACTAGTTTATTTGATAACTCAAAACTTTTAATGGACAAATTTGTATGAAATCTTGTTTAGTCTTTACAAAGAAATATACTTTGTCTACAACTATCAACTCTACAAAATGCTGTGAATTTTACAAATTGCAATAAAAAATATGTTTACAATATTGCAGAAAACATTATTAAAAGTATGTGTTAAATTTAGGTTATTAATTTAGTTGAATAAATTACCTTAGTTTGTCCCATTCCGACGATTATTCTGAAAGCTAGAGTCATCCATTTTGTACTTTTCTTGCATCCTGTATTAAAAGAATTTTTCCAGACTTTTCAATTCTATTCTGCATTACTTTAAAGAGCAACAAGAACCTTAACAAAGTTTAGTCTATAATTAAATGTTGGTGTTTTTATAGGAGGTGTTACAATACAATATAAAATAATATTAAAGGACTAGATCATTTTTACAAAAAATATATATTCAACATGGGTTTTAAATTTAACAGGTTAGTTGTCATGCCCATATGCCACGGCAGTGGTATACAACTGCTACGCACCCGATAAAAGAATCGATCTTTTCTTGCCAGAGGTCATAATTAGAATGTTTTGCGATATGGTATATGACTGCTGAGGCATACAAGACTCGCATGTAATAGTCAATTTTAGAATTGCTAGACAAATGTTGACAATGTTGCCCGGGAGGGAGTCTTCTTAAAAAATTTTTACTGTTTTAAAGAATTTTGTATAAAAATGCCTGAAAACATTATCAAAAAAGTATTTTTATAATTTTACTGTACCTGGCATCCTGGGCCTTTTTTTTATATGGCGGTCAATCTGTTAATTAATAATTATGAAAAAATATTAATATCAAACAAATATAACATTTAAAACCCTGAGAAAAATATTATAATAAAAAAATAATAATATCTACGATTTGAGGAAATGTATATTTCTAACTTTTTTATTTATGCATTTTATAATTTTTGTTTATAGAACCTTGCACAGAATGTGGAAAAGTGCTCTTTGCCTATAAAATGGAAAATCATATGAGAACCCATACCAAAGAAAAGCCATATGGATGTGAAAAATGTGGCGCCTGTTTTTCTGAGAGAAGTAATCTGAATAGACATTTAAAAATTCATGGTAATGAAAGGCCATATAAATGTGGAAAATGTGGAAAAGGTAAGATGAGTTAATTAACCAAATTGGTGTGTAAGACATGATCAAAAAGAAACGATTTTGTGTCCCAAATTGATGTTCAGAGCTAGAAACCAAATTAAATGTTTATATGCATCACTTCTTTAAAGTTTAAATGGCCTATCTTTAAACAATAAATTTTTAAATGCACCCACAGATGTGACGCGGCTGAAATTTTATGCATAATTCCTATATTTAGGATATAAATCAGCAGTAAAAATACTTAACTGCAAAACATTTAATTAGTTTGTAAGGTTAAAAAACATTTTTAAAGCCAGCGCTATGCATCCTTAAGATTATTTAAAAGCAAAGTAAAAAGCCTACTGGTAGATAAAGCATACTACAACTTGCAGGAGTGCCACACTGATACCTTTTAATTGTGTTTAACTGACATAGTTTGTTTAATGCATGCATTTTTCTGTTTTTTTTTTTTTTTTTAATTTGAATTGACGCTTATATTTTGTTTTCCTGTTAGTGTGCTGTTTTATGTTTTGCAACATTACTAATGTTGATTAAAAGTTTTAATTTGTGAATGTTGTTTTTCTATTTGTTTGGTCCCTCATCGGCCTTGGACTAAATAAAATGGGATTATGGGATTATCGGATTCTTTATTAACAATAACAATACTATATCTAATTATGGCAGTTAGCCTCATGGAAGCTTTAGTGTGAACATAGGATTTTTAGGGGTGTAAATAAATACAGTATGTATATAGAATTTTTTTAAAATTTGTCTTAAATGTATTTTTACTTTGATATTATTGATTGTTTGTCTTGTAGTGTAAAATTTTATAATCTTTGTTAACGAGAATTTTTTTTTCTTACAACATAAAGAATATTTGACTTGTCTTGATTTGCTCAAAAATGTCATCTCTACTAGTTGCTGAATTATTTTTGAAAAAATTAAGAGCTGTACCCAAAATACCATATTTATTTAAAGAAATAGTTACATTTTTTCTTGTGCATTTTAAAAGGTTTCTTAAGGATAATTTTATAAATAAGTTGGAATCAAAAATATTACAAAAGTATATTGAAGTAACTATGATTTCTTTTTCTAACTTTAAAAAAAAATCGATGTGGAATTTTTTTTAGAATTAAAGACATAAAAGTTCCACAAAAAGATAAGCTTTTATACTTAAAGGAATAATCACTGTTTTAGTTGGAACAATAAAGACAGTTTTACAAACTTAAAATTAAAGAAATTTTAAAATAAGATAGGTAATCTTACTATTACTTTTTCATTCACTCATATCATCAACACTCATATTCAAAGATAATTAAATTCAATGATGGGCTTAGGAGGTGTAAAAGTTAATCCTTTTGAACGATTAAACCAGCAAGGGAATCAGAAATGCTAATGCACGATGCAAGCTAGTCGCTAAATAACAGTAAACAGATAAAGATAAAACATGAAACAGCTATTTAAAATCAAAAATCCAGTTTCAAGATGCTCAATGCACAAGTCAAGCCAAACAGTTTTCAATTTGGGCCATGTATCGGAATTACCGTTCTGAAACCGTAACGTAAACGATCTCAAGTTAAGTTGGAACACAAACAACATGGTCCGATAACCGTCACGTCTCTGTTGGAACGCATTTTAATCACAGCGCATGAGCGTAATCGTTCGGTGACGGTTTTTCGACGTGTTGGAACAAACCATATATATATCATATTAATTGCAAACTAAAAATTTTCTCCAGAAAATCTGGAATTTTATGGTTTCATGTAAAAAAAACTAAAAAAATTTGTCCTAATTTTTAATCTTTATAGTAATTACGTTCGATTTTTTTTAGGATTTTTGAGACCTTCAAGCAGAGAAATACATGAAGCGACTGCTCATACTTCAGAGAGAAATGTTCTGTGTTCGATTTGCGGAAAAGGTTTTAAACATCATTATTTTTTGAATAAACACATGGCAAATATCCACAATAAGACTGAAGAGAAGGTTAAGGTAAATATATTTTTTAAAGGAAAACAATAATTAATAAAGCATTTTATTTACCCAGTTGCAGAGTTGACTACATTATGCATTTTTTATTTCTTTTCTTTTTATTTTGAGTGTGTTACATCAATTTTCTGCAAAAGTTTAAGTTCTTTTTTAGTGGTATATTACATATTTTGTTTATTTAGAGTGTACCATTTTGTTTTTTCCTAGTAGCTACTCATAAATCAATATTAATAACTTGTTATAGGTGAATGGACCAGGGTATCCGTGTCCTATCTGTGGTAATTTGTACAGATCCAAATCTAGTTTGACAGTTCATAAAATGAAACATGAACGTAAGTACCTGTGTATTATCTTAAGAAAGCATGTTTCTTGGGTTTCTTTACGCTACTGGTAGCCTATTCATGATTTTATGTTATTTTAATTAGTAACATTTATATTAGGTCCATTTTTTTTTTCTAGAACCAAGAGCATTCCTTTGTAATATTTGTGGCAATGCATATTCGACCAAAGCAGTTTTAGAAAATCATCAGAAAGTGCATACAGGCGAAAAAAACTTTAGCTGCAACGTTTGTAATAAAAAATTTCGATTTATCACTACTTTAAAAACACACATATTGGTAAGTGGCAATTTTTTTGCGGCGCGGCGCTGAGAATTCTTTACTGTTTGTATTAGGTGATACACTTATTGATATATTTAGAAAGTTTTAGTTTACAAGCTTAGTTAAATAAAAGAAAATTAACTTTTTTAATGGTATTTTATATTTTTATGTCGTTATCAAATTAACCATGTTTTAAGTAAGAATTAATAAAAGAGGCAAACAAATAATTATATTTTTATTGTTTGAGTATTTTAGAAACTATTTCGGACATTTTTAACAAATTTTCTATTGTCCTAAAAAGGATACACAACTTAACAACAACGTTAAGAAGCAGATTTTCTTCAATTTTTATCCACAAAATATATTGTGCAGTGACGGCCACTAAATCTTGTTTTACTTTTAATTACTATAAATAAAGCAAAAGGTAAAAAAATATTTATATTTTATAAAAACTAACAAATTAATAAATTAATTACAATTTAATAAATTTAAATAAACTTAAACATCCTTTCAAACAAATTTAATACTTTATTTCGGCCCCGTTTTTTTCTAAGACAGAGTTTAGCCTTCCAGGCATCGAATGGACCAAAGCCCTAAAATTTTATCATTAAGTTCGTTTACATTTTGTGGCCTAAACTCATTTTCCCTATTTATTTTTTTTTAACTGATAAGCCCTAAACATTTTCCATAACATTTAAATCCGGACTATATGCGGGCCACGTTAAAACCCTGATACGCTGCTCTTCCATCCATACATCTAATTGCCGGGCCGTATAAACAGGACACGTATTTTGCTGAAAGATAAAATTTCTTTTCGAAAATCGATCCAGTACAGAAGGAAGCATGTTATTCTGTAGTAGATCTCTATAAACCTTCCTTCGATAAAATAACATACACCAAGTCCTTGTGCACTCAGCCACCCCCAAACATTTACCGAAAATCGCCCACTACTTCTGTCCTTTTTGGTATATTTTTCATCAAATCGTGTTCCTTGAGGCCTGTATACCTTAAGTATCCCATTGTAGCACTACTGAAACACTTTTTCATCGGTGAATATTATATTTTCCCAAAAAATCGGAGGTTCCAAGTAAAATTGTGGAGCAAATCCACAATGCGTTGTTCTTTATTTGCATTTGTTAAAACGGTTTGAAGGCTGCCGGGGGGCAGCGCAATTCGGATATTTGCCTTATTCTTTGCCGTGCCGTTCTAACCGATGCTGAGAAATTGCTTTTCGTTTTTGCTGTAACTACAGATTTAAATGGTTGGTTTCTCAAAACATTAACTAAATTATTGTCTAGTTCTTGATTCGATACTTTGGGGCGACCACTTCCAGCTCTTCTCTCAAAGGAGTGTGTTTCCTGCCATTTTTTTTTAACAGCGAAAAGTACTCTTTGGGATGTAAAGCTCTTCCGCCACATCCCTTTCTGGCCAACCTCTTTGCTTAATATAATGAATAATTATTACTTTTTGATCCAAAGTTAAGTTTGGCATTTAAAAAAATATTTTTAGACACTAACATCGGACACCTGCTTCTTTATTAGGTTTTTCAACATATATTTATATTCAGTAGAAGGTGGCATAAGCCTATTTTACGAAAGAGAAAAAAAATTACCCAAGATTTAATGGCCGTTACTGTACATTATTTTGGAGCCAGTCATACTGGTATCATTTAAAACAAAGATTCTGTATAAGATTTACGAAAATATCTCAGGTTTAAAATTCATACAAATACTTTGGGCTTATTAAATTATATAATATTATTTTTTATCTTTTAGGTGCATAGTGGTGAAAAACCTTTGTCTTGTCACATATGTAACAAACACTTTAGGCAGCATTCACATTTAAACACTCACATAAAAGGGCAGCATTCCACTGACCGTCCTTACCAATGCAGCTATTGTTCCAAAACTTTTAAACAAAGGTAAGGTTTTTTTTTAATTGTTTATAATTTAAATTATTTTTTCAAGTTACTGTACAAAAGTTATTTACGTAATATGTGCGGAAACTGGCATTTTTCTGCATGCTGTTGCCATTGAACGAATGACGCAAAGCTATGTTCGGTCAAGTAGTTTAGAGTGGATATGGCACTCTTTGAAAACATAAGGTATATTTTTTCTACAAGCGGCCATCATTTACATTTAAACAACTATAAAAATATAGAAGTTTAAAACGTAATTAAACTTTTAATAACATAGATTCTTAAACTAGGGGGTTGAAAATATAAAAATACAAATATATTATTATTTAGATTAAAAACAGTCACTTCACACAGTTTTTTTATGTTGCACCCCATCTTAGGTATGTAATATTTTTTATCTACGACCTGCAAGATAAGAGATTATTAGGTAAATGCCCATTACATAACGCATTTTGACAAAACCAGTATTTTTAGACACATTTTTTATGATTATTGTTATACAATACAATTTATATTTTAAAATTAATTATTATAAATATTGAAAGTAAATTATGCAACAGAGGCAACCTTAGGCACATTCTGAATCATAAAACTTATTGGCTTGATGCCTGGGTAATCGGCATTAGCTGCAGTCAGGGCGAGGTACAGGAACTGTAGCAGATTGAAGGTTCTGCACCCAAAATTTTTTCTTTAGAGATATCAATATAACCTTCAGCCACGCTCTTGCTTCTCCATCCACCATGGCGTTTGACAGTCAATAGGTCTGCTCTAGAATCTGCCGATAGGGATGTGGAGGAACGACGAAAATCGCGTCCGGTATATAATTCTGGGTGTGGCAAATTTAAAAAGGTAGCTGTAGCTTTCGGCATGCTGCCAAACGTATACCAACAGGCTGCCGTATGCAAATGCATTTTTTGTAACCTACAAACAATCTCGTGTGATCCGTGAGTGTTGGACGCAGCGATTTGTATTTACGGATAATCTGAACCATGTCGGCTCCTTGAAATCCTCCAGATGTCACAAAAAATTCTCTGGAAATTTTTGTTTTTGTGTTTGAAATTTCAATATGGAAAACCTTTCCTTCATCTTTGACGTTTTCCCATAATATTAATATTTATTTGCAAATTCAGGCCTAAAGGTTAATTTATAAATTTGTCGCTGGCGTTCGCTGTTAAAATATTCATTTTACAGTCAGTCATTTACAAAACGGAGTCGACCTGCGTTGGCGCTGAACCTTGGAGATAATTCAATTTCGGCGCCGACGGCGACGTTTGCTTAGCACTCGCAGTAACTTTTTGTTCTCATGGATTAGGGTCGATAGTATGTCAAATGACAATAATCTTACCTTATTTTTCGTTAAAATACATTTCAATAAACACAAACCAAAGAATTTAAACATCAACAGAAATAAAAGTGACAGGTTAGACATTTAAGCCATATGTTAGGAACGCCAAATCAAGTTTATAAATCCAGGACTATTCCAAACAGACCAAGGTAGTATTTATTGATATTTTTTTACGAAATTCAATTTTAAAGAAAATTTAGACAAAGTAAAATATAAGTTTGTAAAAAAATTAAAATTCCGACGCAAAATTCAGATTATAAATAAATTACTATAAAGGCCAGCGTTGACTTCAACGCCGGCGTGGACGTCAACAATCTGAAAAAGCATGTGCAATAGCTTTAAAACGACGGACAGCTGACAGTGCTTGCTGGGAGCGTTAATTTTGTCTTGTTCTTACGTATCTTTAGAAGTTGGAAACTACTATTTGCAGCCCCTTTTACATAGGCAACTGTATTCCATCGTGTGGAGGAGTAAATTAGCTTTAATTTACTAAATAATTTAATAAGATACATTATAAACGTAAAAAGTCTACAAAGCTATAACAATTTACACCCGGCTGACATTAGGTTGCGGCCAATAGAAAAATGACAACCAAAACTTTTTAAGTACTTTATATATCTCTTTTTCAAATGAATATTTTATTCAAAAAACCGTTGCTTCCTTAAAATTAATCCTAATTCAATTGTCAATTAAAAGAGTTCATCTTAACTGTATTGTTATAAACGTTTTTATTGTTTTCAGCTGTAATTTGACAGTACATACAAGAATTCACACTGGAGAAACCCCATACCATTGCGATATTTGTCAAAAAGGTTTTTATGATTCAAGTAGCATGAAGAAACACAGAAAAAGCCATTTTGTGAGCGAGAAAAAGGACAATACAATAACCTTGGTTAAACTGGAAACAATTATCGGAAACAGAGAATAAGCCGATAGATAATATTAATTTGCCAACATAAAAGGGTCAGTTAGTAAATTATAATTTTATAATTAAAAAAAAAATTAAAATAATTTATTAATTAAATATCAAAAGTTTTAATAATTATCTTATTTAAGAGGTTAAGCTTTACCTAACTTTGATATTAAACCGAAGCACCTATACATCTTATCCTTAAACCCCTACAATTCCAGTGACCAATACTAGAGATTTTTATGTAGAATAGGTTTTTACGAAATTTGCAACAAAAACTGGGTAATTGGGTTTAGGGTAGTGGTTGCCTATTTCTTTAAAGTGTTGCCCAGTGATATATAATATATATGTGTGAATAAAAGGGATCGCTACTATGGGGCGTTAAATGGTCGTTATTTTGTAATTACAGCGTTCTAAGCACCTTAGGTAGGTAGCATGCCAGGCATCCACATGCCTGTCCTCTAGCCAGATGGAGAATGCTTTTATTATTTACAACATTGAATTAACGATGTTATTCAGTTTCGTCTTTGCCATTTTGGCTTTTCGATAATGTATGTATATTTAATTTTCTTTCAAAGTTTCACTAAATATGCAATCTCCTCAAACAAACGATAAATTTTAAATTAATAATTTATTGATTCATTAGTAAGCTGACAGCTAAAAAATGGAAATAATTTAATAACTGATTGTCTTTGGTTTATTTTTTCTCGTTATTAGTTTTAGTATCTTCAGATTACAAAAGACAAGGGTTTTTTCTTTTCGTCTGTCACGTTAATTAGGTTGACTGAACGGAAATTATGCCCATATGCCACGGCTGTCGTATACGACCTCTACGCACCCGAAAAAAGTATTGATCTTTACTTACCAGAGGTCGTATTTAGAATGTTCTGCGGTATGGTATACGACCACTGTGGCATACAAGGCTCGCATTTTGTAGCCAGTTTTAGAATTGCTAGACAAATGTTGACAAAAACTGCGAATTTTATGAATTTATTTTTTATTGAAAAATTTTAGCAGCGACACTAAACAAAGCAAAAACAAAGGCTACAATAAGCTTAAAATACATCTAATATACATAATGTACATTGTAACAATCCAAACAGAAATGTAGTTGGGAGTCAACCTAGTTTTTTAGTAGTTTTTAAGTTTTGTTGTATCATTGGAAGTTTTAATTTCTGTAGACTGCATGTAAATTGAAATTAAATAAAAGAGAGTTGCCATAGCATGCTCTACTGTAAGCTACAACTTTTTTTTACCAGGTTTTTAACAATTTCTCCTCAAATTTTTTTTTGTGTAACAAACATTACAATTATTTCTGGCTTTGTCGAAAGGGCCCTCTTTTATAAGCAATCTATGGTTTTGTGCGGATTTTCTTGAGAATATTTGCGTTGTTTTATTTTCATGAGCGGTTTTGTTATGAGTAAAAGGGGATCTCACTATTTCTTCTCAACATCAACAACGATCAAAACTAGACATAACTTTTTTTACTTACTTGCTTATGTGCTTGACAAGCTCAAACTTGAATAAGAACGACCGCTGGCAACAATGACATAAATATGCCGCCTGTGCTGGGCGGGAGTAATTGCCCGCCGACCGTTTTTTTGGAAAATTTTTACTATTTTAAAGAATTTAGTTTCAAAATATCTAACAACTCTATCAAAAAGGTATTTTTATGGCATGCTGGACATTTTTTCTCTTTTTTATATGGCAGTCAACCTGTTAAGGAAAAAACCATACCTAGGCGTTTATGCATGTCTAAACGTTTTACTATCCCCAGATCCCATACAAAAAGAAAAGGGCAGACTAAACAACAATCCTGAAAAAAAAACACAGCTACTGATCAATATTTTTTAAATTTATTTTTGAACTACATGATTTGATATAATAATAATCATTATGGAAAATACAATACTTTATAACATAAATTAGAGAATATAAATATCAAGATACATGACTAGTACACATCTAAAATAAACTCGGTTTGAAAAATTACACGATTCCTCTAATCTCACAAGTCACACTACCAAAAGTTTCCATTAAAGGTAAAAAAGTATCTTTATAAAAAAATTGATTGATAGTAATTCATAGGTAAAAAAATTAGCACCATACTATGTACAAAACTTCGATGTTAGCTACTTTACCTACAGTTTAATCAATGTTGGGAGATGAGTCCATACTGTAATAGTTAGTCTCTTAAACACTGGTTAAATTGTATCTAGAGAAAACCAAAAGAAGCCCTTTTATCCATAACTCCGATATACCTTAAGGGATTAAAGAAAAAAGGCTATCGTAAATGGTTTGTAATGGAAAAATCTAAATTTAACACCTTTATTTTACCTTATAGCATGACTAAATACACTAGCAAAATTGTAAATATACTGACAGTAAGCACACCGAATACAGATTAATTTTTTTATTCTTAAGTTGTTGCAATTTTATTTTACATTACCTTACAGACCAAATCATAACTTTGTAACCATCAACAAAGACTAAATTTTTACTTTGAGCAATTTTAAACCGCTTAAAATTTTCAGGACATCTGCAAAGCCAATCAGCCAATAACTTGACACTATCGACCTTCGCAGGTTTTTTATGTTTTTGGTCCCTGGGTAAATAAATGTTTTTTTTTAATTCTGTCGGTCTGTTGGCCTTTTCGCTCTACCGAGAATGATTAAAGTTTTCATGCAGTTTGTGCCTGAACTAGCATCGATACACTATTCGAATATTCATTCTACAACCCATGTACAAAGTTGAAACCTTAAAAAATTATTTTTTTAATTTTTGAAGCCATCAGTCTGTTACCGAGAAAGCTAATATCTTATACGCAGATTGGGTTTGCATAGACTTAAAACCTCAATGTTCATTTGGTCCTCCATGCCCACCTTGAAAAAAAAATGAAAGTATATTTTTTGGCCTATAATTTCCAAGGACCTTTACGGAGAAAATAAAATTATGAGTTTAAGTTTAATGAAGATAAGGCAGTTAGTATTCCGCATTATTACGTCACATCAAGACTCGACAAGTTGTTTTAAAGACAGGTAGTGGCGTTTGCAAAAGAATTTTGCATGTTTTAGTAACTTTGGTAATGATTACGTGAGGGTGTTTGGATCTATTAGTACTGTATTGATCTGTTGTTAGGCATTGATGGTAAGAAAAGTTCCAGGTAAAATGCCTGCATCCAATTTTTTGTTGTTATTCTGTGCCATATTAGGCTTACCTATAACTAGGCTAAAGAAAAAAACATATAGCAACGAGAAACGCTATTTTTGATATGTTTGTCAACAAATTTATTCAATTGCCAGTGTTATGCATACATGACGTGATTAGGTTTTTTTGTTACCAGCTTAAGATAAAATTGGCCTGATTACACCATCACAAACCATGTATAAAACTAATAGAATACACTTAAAAGAAAGTAAAAAAATATTTGGTATAAAGTAAAAAAATACTCGTTAGGTTTTTCACAACTCTGTTACTTGGTCCGTTTATATGACCTACTTCTTTATCTACGAAAAAATAGAAGTCGCTATTGCTAGTCTACAAAACTTTGATTACTGATAATGGGATTTTAATATTAGAAAAAAATAATGAAGAGTAAAATTCGCAAAAAGTCTTTTGAGCTTAATTTGTAACTACGAGTAGAATTATGTGTGCAAGATAAATAGCTGTTTTTAAAGTTTGAAAAATGTCTTTAAGTGTAGCAAGAATTTCTTCTAATATCAAGCTCCTTATTTTGATTCTGCGCCTTATCTACTAATGTTCTATGAAACAAAACCTAATTTAAATAAATAAAACATCTACTAAAGTCAAATATGACCACGCAATTGGCACGAGAATGATGACAACTCACATAACATTTTTGCTACCTAACTTTATGCTACCACTCTTAATATATAACTAACGTTTTCAGTAAAAATTAATCCTGCCACTAAACTTTTTTTTGGTGTAAGTTTGCAATACTAACGGCCGAGTGATGATCGAGTTGTTAAATTTAGCAATGGACTTAGTAATTGTTATAAGTTAACAACGGTTTAGAATGTTTAACAAAATGTCAGATTTTGACAGGTTGCCTACTAAAATCATTGAATAACACTGACAATGACGTTTTGTTAAACATTCTAAACCGTTGTTAACTTTTAACAATTGCTAAGTCCATTGTTAAATTTAACAACGCAATCATCACTCGGCCGTTTGAGGCACAAATCCAACGTTAATAAACGTTAAACTGAGCACTGTGATCCGTATTGGTACAGAAAGAAATAAGCAAACTTTGTCGGTATCTCCAAAACTAAATTCTAGAAAAAAAAAGGACTGAAACTTTAAATTTGTGCTACATAAGATCCGCTGTCATTTTACTCATTTACGACACGAATACACACATAATAGATATTTACGTTATAAGTCTGGTTTTGCAAAAATCTAATAAGGTTATAGGGCAGCTAGTACCAAAAAAATCAGCAAAACGGCATGAGAAATGATTTTATATCAACAAATCCTAAAAAAAGTTTTACCGGACTAGTCCGGTATTTTTTTTACCGGACTCAATACTGTTAGTTCATTTTCCGGACTAAAACCAAGTATCTAAAAGTGCGTTTTTAGTATAGTATGAAATAAAATCAGCAAAATATGTTACAAAATGGTTTCTGTACTTACCGTACAACGTACAATATTTATTGAGAAGATTGAAAAATAATTAATGTCGCATTACTACTTAGGAAAAACTAGGATATTGAATCTTCTTCAGTAAAATTTAACCAACATAAGATATTGCTATACCTACAGATAATTATATGCAGGAAGCTATTTATTTATCTTTGGAAGAAAAATAAACGGTAAAAAATAAAAAAGTAATAGAGCCTACTCTTAAAATGTCTTTCTGAGTTTTTTATCAGTACCAAAAAAAAGTTCCGTCTTCGGATCACTTTTTACTTATTTTTCACAATAAGAAAATAGTACTGTATGTTTACTTATGAATAAGATATAAGGTAAGAAATATAGTTATAATAAGTAAAAACTTTGGTCAAGTCGGGCTGTCATGTATAATGAAATAAAAGCAATCAATTTTAATATTTATTAAATGTTGGGCTTAAAACACCTTCAGCTGATGTTTTCAGATCTATCTCTAATTTCAAAACTTTTTAATGATAAATGGAGATAAATCCGGTTACTGCGGAAGTACTTCACTTCTGAGTGGCTATACATATATTGGTTTTTATTAATTATAACTACATATCCATGGTTAAATGATGGGCAATAAGTAGTTTTTTAAATAAAACTCTATTCAGCGGGTGTTTTGAATTTATGTTAAAAACAAAAACATTTAAAGCCTAAATTGGTGTGCTTTTTTCATAGAGGAATTTTTAGAACATTCTTAAACTTGATCAACTCCATATACTTCGTATTTGCAGACCTTTGTTTATGTAAATGAACCTCTTTCCTCACATTTTTATGTTCATTTAACATTTTCAAACAATACTCGAGCGGGATTTTCCAACATCCCGCGTAATTTAGCAGCACACTAACAAATTACATTTAAAAATAATGGAAAAATATACTTAAGATTAAAAAAAATAAATAAATCAACAGCTTTGAAGTCATATGAAAAATAATTACTGCCACATCATTTAACAAACTTAACAGGGGGACTACAGTTAATGAGACAATTTTATTAGCGCTTAAAAAAATATATGGAATAATGATTTATAAGGAATGAACCAAGAATACAATGACTTAAGTGTGAAATAACTAACCTTTAGCTAAAAAGAAACCTACAAAAAAATCTGTGTAACTAATATTTATATTTAATAGTTAGACCTACAAATCCATTAAAAAAACAATAATTTAGCTAAACGAACCCAGTTATTCCACTCTTAAATAACGTTTTTTTTCTGAATCACAAAGAAAGTTAAAACTAAAAGTTTTAATAAACTTCAGTAATTGAGGTTTGCATTTTTTCAGTTTTATTTATATACGGAGCATCCATTAATTACGTGAGGTGTTTTTCTTTTAATTTGGACTCCTCCCTCTCCCTTGGTGAGATTTGTTAAAATATCGTTAGACCCATCTTAAGTAAGATAATTTATAATTTTAAAATAATTATTTACATGTATTTTCCTACTTTTAATAATAATAATATTTGGTAGCCATGAATATTTAAAAAAAAATAAAAAAGCAACGGGATACTTTTAATAGGCCCCCATTCCCTTTAGATGAGGTTTTGCTGGACCTCTCCCTCCATTTTGAACTCAGTAATCAATGAATGCCCTCATACAATCGGGACTAAAAAAGTGGAACACTTATTTATTTTCCATATTATTGAAGTGTTTTTTTAATGGAGGATAATCCATTTCTCTAGAAAAAATTTAGTGAAAACGTTACTCAAAACAAATTTAGTAGCAATGTTAACCAAAATATTTATTTGTTTGATATGTTTTGTCGGATTCTGAACGAAATCTTGAGATCAGAAGTGTAATAACTTTACACTTACTTAGAATAGGCTGAGTTATAAATACTTTATGCCCAAAAATCCTCTACAGAAACTCGGAGTATATTGCCAGAGTATTAAGTCGTCAAGTAATATAATCAGATCATCTTAAATGTAATCCGCACAGACCCAGAAAAAAAAACAAGCAAATTAATTTATTTTGGGATAATCTATAAACAGGACCCTGTAGACTTAGAAGGCACTTACACAATACGATAGCATGTGTAGGTTTTTTAATTATTGAAGTTTTTTTTTGTTGTTTTTAATACATTGCAATTGCAATGTTAAGTTAAAATAATAACGTAAAGTAAATAAAGACTAAGTGGTTTTTCGGAAATATACCTACTGGAGGTTGCCTTCCGCTTGGCCCTGCGAACAAGCGTGCTGGTATTGGTCGGAACTTTTAAATACTGGCGGGGCCGCCGACCAATATTTACACACGGAGCGATAAAGGTTGTACCCTTATTTTCATTCTCTCTCGCACGCTTGTTCGTCCGGCCAAGCGGCAAGGCCGCCTCTAGTACGTATATGCTCGAAGAAGTGATTAAAACTTAATAGGGTTAGTAAAATCTTGTCATTTTCATATTTTTTATTTTGCTCTACTCCATCCGTTAATTGAATTCATATCTGGAAAGAATGATAGTCGAGAACTATTTTTATTTTTGTCCTGAATTTATAATTCATAGAGCGTGGTCCATTCATGATCCACTAATATCAAATTATAATCAATCTAATGAATAAGTAATCAACAAATATATATAAAATAGGTATAGAATAATAGGTCAAAAATAGAAATTCCCTTACTGAGTCTATTTTCCAATTATAACATTGCATAGTTTGCGACAGTGTATAATAATGATTGGGAATTGGGACTAGATCGCCTGTTCTTATTCAATGGCATGCAAACAATGAGATAAATAAATATTTTATAAAATAATATAGGGTTATACAAAAGAGTGGGACATGTCCAACCATATGGTAGGGTTAAAAATCAAAATGATTGACTTGACAGCAAAACTGATATCATATTGGGTCTAACTGCAGTAATAATATGCTAGAGACACTAGCAAATGTTGACTTCCAAATAAAAAAGCTGAAGTAAGATAATGTGTTCCACTTAAATAGCCTTTTGTTAATGCACTTATCTTGTTTTTTTTTTAAATAAAAATTTACAAGTTGCCTCGAATACTAGAGTGTCTTTAATGATTTTGCTAGGACTATCATTTATTACCTAATATTACTGTCTACAGTCTACAATTTACCATTTCCATGAGTCTTATGGGGTTTTACGAATTTTCTTGTTTGTCTTCGTCATTTTCCTTATGTATTTTAGGATGAGAGTAATTTTCAGGAGGGCTGATTATATCCGAACTGGAATTTACAAGGTCTTTGCGTCTTGGCGGCCGTTCTAAACTACCTAAATATTTAAAAAAATATATTATATATAGTACAATTCTGTTTATCTTTAAACACAATATTTTTAAAGCAATTCAAAAGTATTATTTTACGTATTTTGTATTCCGTCCGTTTATGTTCTCAGATTTTTAGAAAAAACGTATTAAACTGATGACATAAAGTATGGGACAAGATTAGAGAGACTCGACTAACTATGATTTTTATGCAATACAAAAATGTATTGAATTCTTATCATTGACTTAAGAGATTTATGTAATTATTTTGTTCGAAATAATTTAAAAAACATTGTTTCCCAAGATTTATTAGAAAAAATAAAAAAAGTGTTAAAAATTCTATGCGACAAAGTAAGAAAGACTTATCCTTAAAGTACATTTGTATCCTATAATAATAAAACTAAACTAATTCTTCGTCCAGTACCCTTTGTTCTTAATAACTTTTTCACATCTATTTGGCATCAACCCAATGAGGTTGGAAATTACAGCCGGATCCATTGATTTCTAGGCATTTTCGACCTCTTCAAATAATTGAGCATGATTGCTGATATTTTTAGTGCGAATCTTTTTCTCAATTATCTTCCAAAGATTGTCAATTGGATTTAAGTCCGGAGATTGTAGGAGCCATTTTAAAACTTAAATTTTATTTGTCACAAAAAACTCTTTTACAAGTTTGGCGGTATGTTTGGGGTCGTTATCGTGTTGGAACTTGAACCTTAGTGGCATTTCCCATTCGGCGTAAGGCAACATTACATCTTTCAATATAGTACGATGCACGAATCGATCCATGGTGCCCTCAATTTTGTGGATTTGGCCCATTCCATAACTCGAAAAACAACCCCATACCATTATATTGCCGCCTCCGTGCTTAACGGTACCAGAATAATATTTTTATTATATATTTTTTTCAATAGATGGGGTTTCCTAGCTGCGTTTTTTCCAGAAAGCCCCACCTTCATTTGTCGCCGTTGAACAGTCCCAGACGAAACTCCCGGAACTTAGCCAAAATTAGAGTTGCAGACAGCCGTGGATTATTTTTACTTAAACGTTTATTTCTCCTGTCTAACTGTTTTGAAGTTTTTCTCTTCCACGACCTCTTGTAAGGTTAACAACACTTCCCCGGAGCTGAATATTTTGTATTGTTCTTGAAACCATTTGTTTATTTACATTAAATTGTTCTTTTATTAATTTTTGTGAGCGACCTGATATTTAAGCTTTTATAATTTTTTCTTTTAAATCTGTGGAATAGTGTTTTTCGCCAGGCATCGCTAATTGTCTTCTCTGTTGTTGGAAATAAATATATTACCAAGTGCACCTCAGCGAAACTAAATACAAAACAAGTCTTTCTAATTTTGTCTCAGTAATTTTTTTATCAATTAAAAAAAATTGTTAAAACGGAAATAGCACCAGCTATAAAAATAAACTGTTGATAAGGGAATTCTTTCAAGTACAGGAAATTGAAATGGCCAAATAGCAGAGCCTCTTTAATTTTGTCCGAATACTGTATTGGAGGATATTGCTTTTACTGACTTTTCCCTAAACTATCTTTAAAATTTCAAAATTCTGACTAGGAATGTGTGCTACTAGATTTTACCATCACTAGATGATGGTACTAAACCTATGGATAATTTGTAGTTACTGATTTTAATGAATAAAATAAATTTCCATCCCTTTTTTGACTACACACAGATACTTACCGCCTAAATCCAGACTAGAATTCAAGCTACCCCCAATTTTCGGGGGTATAGGTGGAGGGTGCTCTTCTTTAGGGCTTATGCTAGCTCCCTCTTGAGGACTCGCACTGATGTTTAGTTCTGAAGGGTGAGGACGTAGTTCAAAGTCTTCATAACATCCATGGTTATTAAAATTGTTCAGGCTGGATCTAAAAATAGAAATAATACTGGAGTTCAATGGGATTTTTACATATTTCCTTTGGATAATATGTTTTTTGAGTTTTCTATATAGAGTTCTTGGCCCAATCTAGTCTTTTACATAGGTTCCAAGGTTTAACTTCACCAACTATTTTTGATACATAAAACATCAGTAAATTTAGTGCATACCCAGCTTCATTCATACTGATTCCAGAATCCCGTAAATCCCTGGTGTCCACCGTAACAGCCCCAAAGCTTGTCGCCGAAGTTGCCAGGTCCCCTTCCGAGCTAGAGGGTGCTGCTAGAGCAGGATCATCCAAGGGCAGGTACTCTGCGCTGCAGATCGATGGAGTCGACTTCTTTTGGCCGCGTTTAGGAATATTCGGTGGTACGTCGTTAGGCAGTGACTGAACCCGTTTGTCTGGAGCTAAATATACATATTAAATAACAAAAAAATCTATCCGCCACATTTAGGCTGGATTAAGTGCTCGACTAATGCTGACATTAATTGTTAACATATATATGATTTAAATGGAAGTTAAAAGGGTTGTAAAGCGCAATTTAACTTACTGTGAGATCTGGGAGGTAAAGGGGGCGCCTCTTCTATTCCCGAGTCGGGCCAAGAGTTTCTGAGAGGTGAAGTTCCGTCCGTAGGTGTCATAGACATGGCATGTCTTAATAACCTCGGAGACGGAGGTTTCGTCAGTGACCTCTCCCTTGAATGTGTTGGCTTTGGTGGAAGCGGAATGTCACCCTGATCAGATTCCCTATAGACAAAAACGTGTTGTGTTAATTTGAAATAATAAAGTTTTAGAAAAAAGTCGATGTTAATTTTTTTTCCTAATCAAAACCGTGATAGAAGAGAGAAGTATTTGCAAAATATATTACCTTGACTTCATGGAGGGTAAACTTGAGCTACTATATTCTAAAGGGCCTCTAGTGGGCGTTCGTAAATCGGAAAAACTGGTATTATTAAATCCTTGCGATCGAGGCCGTGATTCTCGTTGAGGTATAGGTGGCGCCGCAATTGTCCCCATTGGCAGTGATAAATTTTCTCGATTTAAGCCTGGTCTACTATCAGATTCCTAAAAGATTGTATAGATTAGGTAGCAATAAAAAAATTAAATCTAGTATTACTGTAAAAGTTAGAAAAGCTATAACAACCACTCAAGTATTTCTCTCGTTCTTAAATATCGCAAAATATTTTTTTCCACTATAAAAGTGACCAAAGATGCTGAGATCAATCTGTACGAGATTATCCAACGAGAAAAGAACAGGGCCATACTTGTGGCTTTCATCATATTTGAAAAAAAAATGTGAAATAGCCATCTTGTATTTTTTCCCATAAAATCCTAAAGAACACTTAAAAAATTATTTCAATTGAAATTGAATTTGATACATTTCAGTAAAAAGGGTTTCGTATTTATTTTACATAACAAAAATTGCATTCATATGAAAAATTTGTTATTTAAATTGAAAAATATTAACTATAAATAACTGAAATGTTAAAACCCAGAAAGTCAATATTCTGGGCCTAGCTTTTACTATTACTTTCATAAGGTATCTTATTAGGAAAAGGTTATTTTTATGTCTTTTTATCTTTTCAATTCAAATTATTTTGTCAAGTATTTCCTTAGATTTTACGAGAAAAAAAAACACAAATTAGTTATTTCACATTTTTTCTTTTAAATATGATAAGCCAAAAATATGGCCCTGGTCAGTCCTCGTTGGATGACCCTATACAGACTGGTAACATTTCCTTTAAAGGGTTAAATCTTTCATATACGATCGGCCTGGCAAACCGTAGATTCCTGGGGTAGATTAATTAAGACATTTTCAAACTACTTTTTCAGTATGTTTAGGCTAATTTAAGCTATATAGCATATTACAAAAAACCAGAATGCATGAAACACTATAGACCAAACTGTCTTACGATAGTTTGGTCGGATTGGACCGCACCTCTGCTCACTGCTACAGTTTAAAGGGAATCGTACTGCCCTTTAAATTGTTTCATCGGCCGATTTTGAATCCTTCGAATGTGCCTACTTACATATATCTCTTTGGTTATTAAAAAGTCGATGAAACTATCGGCCGATCAAAAGTCTAGTGTGCGCCTACTCTAAGAGTATTTTTGTGATATAAAATTAAAAGTGGCATTAATATATAAAATGAAAAGTCGGTAATTTCTTTTCATGTGATTTTTTATTTTCTCGGGAGAAACCATAATATTTATAATATCTCTTTTAGGGGCAATGCTTACGCTTTTACGAACTAAAGCAAAATAAAATAAACCAGGTAAAGAAATAACTCCCGCAAAAATCGACTTTTCGGCCTTTCTTAAAATAATTTGTACCATAAATATAAGGTTTAATTAAGTAAGACATAATTGTTCTATGAATAGGAAATAAAATATCGATCAGAGGCTACTTGTCCAATCTTCTGTAACTTTATTAACTACTATACTAGTGTTCTACCCAAATTCATTATTTATAAACTCTTATACTAAGTTATTTTGAGCTGGTGTGACAAGGTGCAATATACTACAGAATTTTTTAGAGAACAGTATTTTTTTAAAATTATTAATACACTAAATTTTCCAAAGAAAAAATTGCAGCAAAAATTGCATCATGATACACCAGCTTTAAGCACTCTGAAAAAGTACCAACCGCTCATTTTTAACAAAATTATATAATTGGTATAAAAAGGTATGCGCTAACTTGTGCTACTACTCTACTTTTAACTACCAAAGATTGAAACTTATCAATCTCTGCAACTACCAAAAGTGCTATTAAATAAATTTTGACTAACTTTGACCAAGCACAATTCCTCACTGCTAACATAAAACTTAAAGCTGTAGTACTCGTCATGCATTTGCCGGCCTTTGTTAGTTATAAAGTTTTTTAGGCCTACCAGCGGTTTGGTGTAAACGCTATCGTAGTCCATAGACGTGTGGTGGTCAACGAGATGGCCGTAGTTACCGCTCGAGTTGGATGATCGATTGCTGCTGCCATTTTCAACTAACAGTCGCTTTTCTGAAGGTACAGGAGGTAAAGGAGTACTGGAAAAAGAAACAATATTACAACATCCAATTTGAACTTTTTGAAGCTGCTGTAGTTATGGATGTAATGTATTTATTAGGGTGATTCTCAGAAGTACCGACCACAAGCTTAAATGACTCTTTATTCTGCCAAACTTGGCGGCTCTAAGTAAGGGATGAGTATTAGCAGCCAAGATTGTGTTTTTGAGGCATTAAACTGGATTTTTTGTGCCCCAACCAAATATTAATTTAAAGTCCTGTGAAAAAAATATCTGTATTACCCCATGCTAGTTTTCTAAACAAATTATCAGAACAAACAGAAACCTGCTTGAGTAACTGAACATTGGAGTAAAAAATAGTATCGTTAGCATAATTATGGATGGGATTGATCATTGATCTAAAGAAGACACAGAGTTGAAGCTAGTACTAAGCACTAGGCAGAGCTGGGACGGATCCCTCAAAAAAGGAATCGGTTTCCGGATCCGGATCCTCGTAAAGGAATCGAATCAGCAATACGAATCACGATTCCTTTTTTTAATCCAGGGTATTGATTCCTACTTATCGGATCACGAATTCAGATTATCTTTAGTTTTTGTACTTACAAATGGTAACTACAATACGAATGATACTACATAATCTAGATGATATATCAAGCGTCAAAGCTTTTAGCACAGAGTCCATACGATTCCTTTTAGAATCGAATCCTTTTAAACAGTAATCATCCAGGATCATTTAAAATTATATAACGAATCCGAATCATGGATCCTATTTTTAAAATGTAATCGATTTCAGCCTTCGGATCCTTAAAAAGGAATCGATTCCTACCCAGCTCTGGCACTAGGTTACTCCAGTATTAACTTGACAAATGACAGCTAGAAGAGTGACCATCTACAATAACTGATATACGTCGATAAGAAAGGAAACTGGAGAGCAACGAACAAAGTTTAGGTGGAAGACCATAGGAAGGAAGTTTGTTAAGAAGCATCGATCTGAAAATCCTCAAGGAACTTAAGGGACTTGTTCCAATTGTGTGAGACAAAGGAAAGAAGATCTGCTCCGAATCTTTTGAAACGGATCTGTAATGTCTGGAATGTAACATTTTGTATTGTATGTATAATTTATATTGTATGGCTATTTTTTTTAACTTACTGTATTATACTATTTGCTGTTTGACTAAGACTACCCAAACTTTCTCTAAGTTGGAAAAACCGTTCGATAAGCCGCTGGTGTAAAGGCTGCACACTGGCGGGCGCTAGTTTTCCATGCAGATAAAGCCCTTCTTCTATTACCTAAAAAATAGATCTTCTGTTGCAGGAAATTGTTGCTAAAGAAAAAGTAATTTAAGACAAGCAGTAACATAGGTAATATTATGTTTTCATCATTTAAAAGATGTGAAGGATATATATCTAATTTAATATTTTTTTAAGTTATTTTGAACATAAGGTTAACAAAGTAGAAGTAACATTTTTAAAAATTATTGTTTACAACTAAATTTAAGTTATTTTAATATGTATATAATAATAACACCAAGCTTACCCTAGTTGCATTAAGAATCAAATCTTGGAGAGTAGTTACATAACACTTGTGTTCTGGAAATAGTTTCGCAAATTCCTTTGTAAAGAACGCTTGTTGATATTTACTTAAACCACCCTAAAAGAGTAAATCGAAATATCTTACTAAATATAATTCTACTGTAAGTAGTAGTATCATTAATATATACAATATATTCACGGAACGGGTGACAAATATTAAAAATATGCTTTCTGAATCTTTTTGCTCAAAAAGAATATTTTTTACATTTTTATTTAATATATAGGATATACCTATTAAATATATTAAACCCTATGAATCACATACCTGTACGTTAGCATCAATGATCCCCTGTAACCGCATAGTAAAGGGATTTAAATTTCTCTTAGGTTCATGAGTGTAAATTGCTATAAGTTGCCTCAGTTCATTCTCTACACTTTGCATCGTTTCACAAGCGTACTGTACAGGGGGGATTTCGTCAGTCTGACGATTTATCACTTCAAACCATCTTAAGATACCGGGAAGAGGTGAAGCTATTTCTAAAACTGTTCGTTCTATCCATAGCGTCTAAAAAATTACAGAAATATTACACTTCTTTAACAAATCCTCAACCTAGGGTGTAAATTTTATAGATAGACTGATATATTAGTTACTTGACAGCAGTTTAAAGGCGAGTAACCGAAAATCTAATTGTTGTTACTTGTTCAAATAACAATTACAAGTCCAAAGCACATAATACAGTAACCTTCAAACTGAATTTTAAAATTTTTAACTAGATTTCAATACAAGTCATGAAACGAGTAACGATATCAAGACAAGCCCGGTCACGGTCGCCATTAGATAATAGTTAAAACGAGGTTTTAAAGCAGTCAGTAAAGACAACGAAACCAAGCTACGTAGAGTGAGTATCCGGTCCCCATAGGTGCTAGAGGTACGCACGTACCAAGCTAATAGAGAGAGGTATTGTGATTATTATAGTGTCGTAATGCAAAGAGATATGCACGCTTTTAGTGTCGCATAGTAAAGTGGACCTATTTATCGTTCTAAATATAGTTGCTCTCTATTTTTTATCTAATGTATTTGTTTGCTTTACCTGACCTCATCTGGGCTATGTACAAGGTAACATATAGGTCTCAACATATGTTACCACAATATATGGGAAGACTAGAACAACAGCTATTCATAAGTAATCATTCTGTCACTGAAAACAAATCCGTAAACTATGCAAGTTACAATATTATGCGGCGAGCATCCTCTTTTCTCTTGAATGAATATGGAGGGTAGAGGGACGAAGAAATATCTCATATGGGGGACAAATTAAAAAATTGTCCAGCTGTAAGCAGTATGTATAAAAATAGCAGTTGATGACAAATTGAACTTTGTTGAGTTAGGAAATTAAATAAATATAACCTAAAATAAATCACTGCTGTCAAAAAACGTGGAGGTTTGTAAATAGTGTGAGCGTTTATTTGTAATATACTTTTAAAACAATAAAATTATTTAAGCAAATTCTTATTTTAAACGGCATGAATCATAATTAAATAAAATAATTATTGATTATGCACCTGGGAAATGTTATTCCACCCAAAATTTTACAACCTGGAAGTAAAAACTTTCTCATGATTGTTTAAAATTATAAAATATCTGTAAACCACAGCAACAACTTCTCACCTTTATGGAATCTAAAGCAAAATCCAGGAAAACACAAATAAAATCGCCTTAGACTACCAAGTGGGACCAATATGACCGAAGTGACATTTCCCTTGCCGTTGTGCAGAGCCCGCGTTTTCCATAGTTACTTTTATAACCTCGTTGCTTTTGGCGCTCTCTTTGAAATTGCTACTGTAGCTCCACCCTAAATTAACGCATTTTGAAGGACAGTTTTTTGTGTTAAAGATATGTCTCCTTCCCTCTACCCTCCACCCTCCATACTCATGTACTGCAGTCCCATCCATAGCATTTCGTAAGATATCATTGATTCTGTCAAAATTTTTAAAAGCGATTTTCATAGATTATGCCAACTTGTTTGATAATTACATCTGTTGTTTAGTTCCGCCTTAGCTATTTTAGTTTTTGAATATTATGGGTATACTTGGTATTTATTGGTAGATCGCGTTTAGTCGACTTATATTTTCTTTACAGATGGGTAACTTACTTTTATTTCGTTATCCTTATCTATAATGCCTTTATGTACAGGCCTGTCACACTGAAACCTTTTCACGTCGTTGTAATGATAAAATCTTGATATTTTTTCGGGTATATCAGTCGCCATTGTGATAGGGGTAGCTTCTGGAATCGGTTTTACATTACATATTTGTATATCTATAAATCTTTGTTAAGAAAAAAAGAGTTCAGTCAGTTATAAAGTTACCAATTTTTTTCCTAACAACCTAAACCTAATTTTACTATTTTTGAGTGAACCTAAACTTAAGGAACGGGCTTATATTTGATTAAAAATTTAATTTGTCCATTATCAGAACTCTTCCTCCCGGATAATCGGCGTTTAGAGTAATTCGTAAAAATATGGTAAAGACTTAATGGGCCTATATTTGTGACTATCTTATATTTAAACAAAATGTGAAATAGTCATCTTGTACATTTTTCCGCACAATCCTAAAAAATAGTTAAAAGAGTAATAAGAACGTTTAAGAAAATGATTTGAACTGAAACAAAAGAAATATGTCATAAACTTAACATTTTTTTAGTGGGACAGAGGGAATGGATCCGAAACAAACACTTCATAAGAGGCCCATCCAAAAGAACGAAGGAAGAACTACTCAGACAAAGTAGGAAAACACTTCGCATAACAGTAGGGTTGCTAACAGGGCATGATAACCTAAGAGGACACCTACACAAGATAGGCCCACAGGAATATATCAACCAACCAGTCTCGGGGTTATACAGACTTGTAGAAGGAACAAGACTAATGGGAGGATTGATATAAAAGACAATGGGAGATTAGGCACAAAAAGCCCATGAGGCTGCGCTGCCTCCGGTAGTTAATCAAGACGGCTCACAGGAAGAAGAAGAAGTGTGACACCTTATTTGTTTGTTCGTTTTTGGAAGCATCTCATTTTTTTGATATGGTTTAATAAAAAGGATTTTTTTATTCAGATTTAGTATTAACCGAATTAATTTAAGTTACGAAAAATTTGCGATTTAAATTAGAACATAAAAATAGGTAACAAAAAATACCTGAAATGCCTGTATACAAAAAGCCAATATTCCACAAGATGGCTATTTCACATTTTTTTAATCTGAGAAAAGCCACAAATATATCCTTGTTCAGTCCTTTTTGTATTACTCTGTACCAGAGGAAATAATAGCGTTTTTAAATAAAAATAATATAAGTTATAACTTCTGTAGGGTAGAATTTTTGCTACCTGATTAAACAAAATGAGTAAACCGATGACACGGGTTTTTATACAGAAATCGAAGAAGAAATTTGAGTTCCTGAACTTTATAACTAAGCCCTGTAATGTCATTTATGTTAAAAAAAAATAAATAATTTTAAAAATAAGTCCCTTACTTGTTTTATAATTCAACTAAAACTTTTTTCCCGGTTGTCAAACGATACGTTTTTTTAAATATTTGGAAAATTTTACTTTAATAAATGTCATAAAATTAAAAATTGACTGTCGAAATAATTATTTCCGTCAAATGCCGATGACGCAATGTGTTACAGGATTAACACAATAAATAAAGATATTTCTTCATAGTAAATTAGACTAAAAATGGAAAAGACTCCGTTAGACAAAAAAATATCGCAAAAGCTGAACCATTCTATAAAGGTAATTCATCGAAATCAAAATTTAAAAGAACAGGATAAAAATCTCATTAATATAAAACCCAAAATTTAATTTAAAAAAGGATACACTGGCCATCCGAATTAATAATACTATCATCTGGCGGGGTATTTTTCATCAAAATCTGAGCTGAAGGAAATTCCGTTTGCAATCTTTGCGTAAAGGCACCTATTCTTTCATATTCGAGACCTCTATAAACAAACTGCTTATTCTAAAAAAAAAAACAATAATTAATACTATTACCAAACAAAAATTTTCCTATGTACTCTTAAAAAAGTTTATGTAAACATGAACATCATTAAAAACATACAGATATGTTATTAAAGAATGTTAACTATTAAAACCTGGAGAGCGAATTTTGGGGTGTTGTAGATATTATTTATTACTTACCCTTACAAAAAGGGGAAAACTTAACCCATAGAAACCAACCCTAAAATATTCAGGTTCTGGACGGAGTTGCGTCAAAATATTGTCGTAGAATTTGGCTTGGCACTTTAAAATGTCACTCAGTTGCTTGTAGTCGAAAAATATTGTCTCAAAGAGGTTTGCTAGTTCTTTCAGTAGGGGTATTCCTTTTTCCCAACACTAAAAATAATTACGTTACCTCTTATTACCACCAAATGTCAGTAAATAAAGACATTTCTAGAATCAGTGATGGGAATAATAATTACACAAAAAGCTTTAAAAAGATTCCAGTTTCTTAGGCAACAGACAAATCGCAAAAATGACTAAGCTTTAAAAAGATTCCAGTTTCTTAGGCAACAGACAAATCGCAAAAATGACTAAGCTATTAAAAATGTATAAAACCTGGAACAAAATTTTATTTGATGGTTTACTAAATAATCTTAGCCCTACCTTGCCCTTATCGAAATAATTAATAATCTGTCTATAAAGTATCTCCTTCACTTGGCACTCTGTATGGTTTGGGTAGTTAGGATCAGAAACGATTTGATTATTGTTCCACGACAATTGGTCTGCATATAATTTCATCGTGAACGCGGCCTCAGTATAGTTTTCCGCAGACAGATGGAGATCATGTAGCTTATAGATGTAGCGCAGGTACATTTCTTTTCGATTGAATTCGATTTTGTAGAAGTTCTAAAAAAAGATTATAACATAAAAATTATATAACGTCTCACCAGTTTTGTTTTCATTTTATTAAGAAAGTAACATTTTTCTTTTATTTATGTTGTACAAATTCTGGTAGCTACTGTAAATAGTTTTCAGTAAAAAATCTTACCAGTAAGTTAAATGTGCAACTCATTCGCTTATCTCTATTTTCGTCACCTTGGATCACGTTCCTATAGTCTAAAAGTCTTTCTAACAGTCTTGTTATGGAGCTTATAAAGGCTGCACCACTTTCTTTCCACGCTGGATCTTCCGATTGTACTCTATCCAAAAGTCTACAACGAAAAATCTTAGGAAAACCCAATTTTGTTATCCATAAATGTGAAAAAAATGATTTAGCTAAGAAGTCCAAAAAGTGGCACTTCTTCGTACAGACTACCGTTGATCGAAGCAGAGTTTATTAAGTAGTCGAGTGGGGAAAAGATGCTTTTCGCAAGTGTTCAGGTACATGGTGATTTAGAACTTATTTTTTAAATCAGGATGCATTGGTCATAAATTTAAAAGTTTTTTTAACGGTTTTATTAAAAATTCGTTTGACAGATACTACTTTACTTATTCAGTTGACTATACTTGGGAACAAAAAAAAAGACAGGTTTAACAATGGGCGATCACCGCACCTCATTACCTATCCATAACATGGTATATAATGTAAATTTTAAATTTAAATTTTTATGCTGTTTTCTAGTTTGGAGTGTGTTAATTTAATATTAATAGTCGTCAAAACAGCGCAAGCTAATATCAACTGTTAGCAATTCACGACAAGAAATAATATTTAGTGTGCCCTTATTCCAAAATAGGATTAGTCGAGCACAAATGTGCATACAAGCCGGATGACAACATTTTAAGCATATATTATAACAACTGAAGGTACATGGCCATTTTATTTTTTATTACGAATAAATGTTAAAATTGTTCCGTAACACCTTATAAAAAACACCAATAGTCATAACTATGGTAAAAACCATGAAACGTAACTATGGTAAACCTTTACTTGTCACTATCTTCAAACAGTACAGCGTTCGAATTTTAAAGGAACTTTGCAAAGGTTTCTGTTGCCTTATATAAAAATGTGGAAGAGAATCTAATTCTAAAATTAGCTGGAATAAGCCTTTAAATACAAGATGGAAGGAAAATGAAGGATGGATGATACAACAGTGGTCGAAAAGGGAAATAATCGATGATTTGAAAAGTAAAACGGGTGAAATATAGCGAAAATCATAGCTCTTTTACTGACAAAGGACAGTACAAGCGTGTCCGTACACAGTAAGATTTTACAAAGGCATCAAAACAATGCACAGGACCGGATTTAACACTTTGCATCGATTTGATTTATAAAAAGAAAATGCTGAGTATTTTTTTTGTTGGATTTAATGTCCTAAGCTATGTTAATAATAATTATTAAACTGCAGTTCTGGTGCATTCTATTTTGAGTGTATATCCGTGTTCTATAAAACTGCATATAAACTAAATTTATATAGTACTGGGTACTATTTTTCGATATTTTAATACTTAGCGATCCCATCGCCGATTTTAGTTAAATTTGCCATAAAGGGGTCTTTTGGGGCGCTAATCTCGAATTCGAAGTTAGTTTTTCGCAGAAACACCCCATTTTTGACGTAACCTTAAAATTGTACAATATTTTCTGCCTAAAATTCTTCCTTTTTATAACTGGTTACTCCCAAACTAAATGGTTTTATTACAAAACACTTATTAGTTTATAGAATAAACACATTATCATGAATATTTAGTCATTATTTGTAATAAAAAACATCTGTAAAATATCTTATTTTTTTTAAATAAGTCACTGAAATAATTTAGTTATCTACCATATATTGGTATAAGAGGATGCGCGAAATAATTGTTAAAAGCCAATTTAACTTTTTAAATTTTAGAAATTTTTAGAGGCGCTTTTTTTAAAGAATGTAAATACTCGATAATTTTTTTTTCGGTAAAATAATAAGTTTTATCATAAAATCTTTAGTTCCGATGTAACCATTTTTAAGAAGAATTTTAGGCGGGAAATGCAAATGTTTAATTTTGGGGTTAGGGCAAAATGAGGCTTTAAAACTCAAAAACTAGAGGTTTCCGCAAAATACTGCTCTCAGATTTGGGATCAGCACCACAGAAAAACCTCTGGATGCCTAATATTAAAAACGACAATGGGCTGGGTAAATAAAAAAATTACCATTTTTTCTCATAAATAACTTAAACCTAAAATAAACCTATTGGTATAATAATTTCAAAGCAAAAATTTCAAATCAAACACTGCTGTTTTTTGTTAACTTTATTAGGTATTAAAACCAGACCGGTCCTGTTCAACCCCAGGCAAATGTTTTCAGTTTTGCCAACACTAGATTTTGACTAGGGATGCACCGGATCGGGTATTTTACCAATCCGGCCGGAACCAAAATTAAACTAGCTACAGTATGCACCACTGTTTACTACTATTAATTTTACCTAGATAGAAATTACTGTTTATTTAAATATTAATTTTTAATCAGAATTAACAAAATTAAAACAATTCTACTCATTTAATTGGAAAATAGCAGCCACCTGCCAATAATAAAAAAATTAAAAAGAAGTCGGGAAACCACAGCCGCCGGTCTATAATAGGCAAGGAAACACGCACACCCTTCACTGTTGACCAATTACAAAATATATCTGGTCGAAAGTCGGGGCATTTCAGACGCGAAAGTCGGGAAATCACAGACGCGATTTGTGTAAAAAATTACATACTCCATCAACTTGATACTTATTATGGAATGCCAATTATAGATCAAAAGGCAGATCCAGTGGTGGAGCAGGCACCGTGAAAAATTTCCTGATCTAATTAACTTAGTTAGGCAGTTCCTATCAAGCCCAACAACTAGTGTCTATTCAGAGCGACTATTTTCAGAAATTGGTAATATATATGTTGATAATAGGTGTAGGCTAAACTCTGAAAATGCCGAAAAGCTCTTATTTATTCACCATAATCGTAGTAAAATAAATTATGAATACTAAGTTTTTTACTCAAATTTTTCATGTAAACTGTATACTTTAAGACTTATCCATGACAGGGAATTTGGCTGTTATTTTTGCTGTTAGAATTTGGCTGTTAATAATTTTTTCAGTTACTATTTATGTTTTGTAATTTTTGGAAAGAAAATATATTTTGTTCAAAAAAAAAATGATTTGTGATTAATAATTAACGACTTAACAATAAGTAAGTAGGTACCAATTAAAAAAAAACCTTAAAATAATTTTCTTTATTTTTGCATATATTTGAATTTAAATTATATTAAAAATTTAAAATTTAAACATTTCCAAAAAGTTCCGAAAATTCCGGCCGGATCGCTTTTGCGGTAGTTTCGGCCAACTGGCCGGATCGGCCGGGTTTAGTGGTACCGCCGGAATTCCGGTGCATCCCTAATTTTGACTATTAAAACACTGAGTGTTGTGCGAACTGCGCAGGTCTATTAAAAACATATAGGGACTATTTTCTATTAGCAATCCGTTTAAGTTCTTAAATCATTGGGGAAAACTTGCATATAAAGTATCCCCTACAATTGTCGGAAAAAAGTTCTAAATCACCCTTATTTGCGTAAATAAATAAATAAATACTTTGTCTACAACTCCAGGCCTGCAGAAAGTAACTACTGCCTACACTATCTACATTTTACATAAGGATAAGTGCAAAAAATTACAAAAAATGGTTACTTCCCACAAGGTTTTAGAAAAAAAGGTCATGCATTAAAGTTAAAGAAACTATTAATTTCTAAGAAAGTCTACTTACACTGCACTTAGGTGTTCCCTTAAGAAAGCAACAACAAAAAAAAGAATAAAAAGTAACTATAATAAATAATTTTTATTTATATCGTAACAATAAAAAATCCCTCTTAATCCATTAATAGGATAAGCATAATTGTTGAAAATATTTATTATGTGTTATGTTAAAGACGCGGTTTTCCAGTGTAAATATTTTCCTTTAGAGATCGAACGCTGTAAGAACAACACCGATACGTCACGGTCTCATATGGCAAACCCGTATAAAACCGTGACGTATCGGTGTTATTCTAACAGCGTTCGATCTCTAGAACATATGAATAATGAAAGTTTTAAAAAAGAGAAAGAAAGTAACTCCTTGTCCTTAATAATTTAAAATAAATAAACTGGCAACCACGGTTGGACGTTTCATGAACGACTGTTAATTGATGTAAAATATCTCTCGGATTTTCAAGATGTGTACCAACTATATTTTCATATCAATATAAAAAAACCTTCTCCATATTTAAGGCTAGGCGCCAATTGAGATACGTATAGCGCGTCTGAGCTGACATGAGACCAGCTACAGGACACGCACGTGTCACTGGCGTATGGTGATCCGCCTACTGAGAGTTTGAAAGCGATTAACGTGGCACTCGCATCGTCGTAAACTTGCGCAATACAATGTTGCTTATTTTGGTGAGGCATGTTTGAAGATCTTAAAAACTATAAAAGATAAAAAAACTGTGAAATGGACAGAGTTTTAGAAAATTTCGTAAGTAATTGAAAGACGCTGATGGCTCTTAATTTAAAACAAATATTGCGTAAAATTTATAATTTCGACGTTTCGGTTATTCCAAATCATTATCAACTTAATTTTTCTTATTGGACGTCATATTGGATTTTTGCATATTAAAGAAAAACTATCAAAAAGGTGGTTTTATTCTAACAGACTTTGGACTGCCATTGAGGCGTTTAAAAACATATTAATAATCTTTGACTATAAACATACACAAGTTTAAAAAAATAATAAAACAGCTTGAATTATTAAACAGAGTGCTGTTCCTATTTGGCAACGAAACAAGATATTTTTTTTTCAAAACAGTACTTGTCACTCATTGAAGTGTATTTCTGTTAATATTACCAAAAACTTCTTGAGCTCTCTCTTCGAGTCCTTTCAACAATTAAATTCCAAAATTTCGTTTTTAAAATACCCGCACAGAAAGAAATCTGAAGGTGTAATATCGCGACTTAGCAGGCCATGATACAGAACCATCAATGAGAAATATTTTTTCTCTAAAAGCTCTTCTAAATAAATCCATTACGTGAAATTGAATAGAAATGTGCGCAATGCAACCATCCTGCTGAAACCATACATTATAAAGTTTGTTTAATTACGGGTAGAATTTGGTTTTATAGCATATCTTAATATCCTTTAGAAAACATTCATTAATTACGTATAAATGATTTTGACGATTTTTAACCAACCCTACCCTCATGTAAGGGTACATAAGATTTCTCGAACCCCCCCCTTTTCCTACGTAAGATTTAATCTCGTATTTCCAAATAATAAAACGTTGTTAGAAAAAGATCAGTTACACTAAAACTCACAGTTTGGCGTAAATCAAAGATTTTTATTCTTTAGAAGATAATTTAGGTTTTACTCTTTCTTTGCTCTCAGAAATAGATTAATTTTATATTATTATAAAACAAGTATCTAGTCTATGGGATATTATTATTATAATTAAAAGTAGGATTTTAAATAACCTTAAAGTGAGCAAACATAAATCAGTAAAACAATCTATAAACGAATAACACTTTCAAAATAATGATCGACTAGTTTTAAATTAGTCTTAAAGAAAATAAATTTTACAGTAAAAGCTGTTGTTGTCCAATCGAAAACAATTGGTAACTCATCAGATGCAGTGTTAGATGGAACTGTTTTTTAACTACAGCCACAGGCGAGTCGTAGCTGACGTGAGTCCCTCTACATCGAGTCCACTTGCAAATTTGCGCAGTTCTATTAGTTTCCATTGGTTACAAAAAATCGCGATGTACCGCGCCAGGCCACACGCGCTATACGCATCTCAATTTGCGCCTAGCCTAATACATAAATTGCTATATAATAAAAAAAACTTACATGGTATTAAACAGTCTTCTATACTCGTCATCACCCTTATTCTCACTAATCAAAATATCCAACTTATCGATAAGTTCGCATTCGACCTGCTTAAAATTGCCCCGAGCCCTTTGTTCACACTCCATCATGTCAAAAAAAATGTGCAGAGTCGCTTTACGCAGCTCTATTTCAGGTACTAACGTTACTTCTAAGAATGGCCCGACCATCGAGGGGATAAAATGCAGTTTACATTCACCTATTAAAAAGAGAGACATTTAAAAACATATACTGTTTGTATATTATAAGTAACTAATAATATAAAAGGTTTTGGTCAGCCATTTTTTACTTTTATAAGTACGTTGCAGATGGAGCTAGTATGCAACTATCTAGTTGCAAGATGCTTGTATTTTGCATCTGACCATTGTGTTACACCAGAACTGCTTTTGAGTTCCTCTATTTGCGCTCCAGCTATGGTCGACCTTATGGCAGTACTGAAAAGCGTTTGCGGTTTTAGGTCAGTGGAAAAAAGGCATGCTTAATTTCTACTATACAGAAACCAACATAAAAGACAAACAATCTAACTCTTTTTTTTATTTATAATGTTACATACATACTAAAGACACATCTATAGGATAAAAGTATATACTTAGTTGCGCAACGCTTTAGCCAATTTTGCTCAATTTTCCTTTTACTTATCTTACCTAATTGAGACCACATGGATAAAATCTGGAAGCCCATAAGAACCCTCATATCTCCATATTTTTCTATAATTTTCTCTCTCTTTACATCGGAAAATTGTTCCAATTGTAGAGACTGTTGGGTGAGGTAATCCACAGACAGATTAAAATAATTCGTCCACAGCTAAAAACAAATGACAAAAGTCTGACTATATATAAAATTAGGACGAAAGTTTATCCATGGATTTTGAATAGTTTGCAAAGTGAGGACACTTTTATTACCTTTTATAATTAATTGAATTACTTGATTCTTAAAATATTTGTGAGTAGTATCGTAAAAAGTTTAAAATCGAGAAGCAAAATTCAAAATATTCTCAATACTTCTATGTGATTATGCATAGTCAAATTAAAAAATAAATTTACCTCCTTATCAAAATATCCTGCTCTACTATCTAAAAACTTGAAGGCTAAAGGTTGAGCGAATTCTTGTAAGGTCTTTAAAATTACATTATTCGTCAACATTTTTATAATTAACCAATCTGGTGGAAATACTTCCATTCTTATTAGGTTACGGAAAACTAGAAATACCTAAAAAAACATACCAATTAAATATCCTTAAAATAAACCAGCCTAACGTCAAGTCAATTAAATTAGGTAGTTTTCAGTAGCGTTGATATGGTCTCCAGTGTCAACTTTATAAATTGCTAATTTTGAATGTTAGTATGTATATTATGTTATATTAAAAAGTTAATGCAGATCAATAAAGAAATTTATGTTTTAAGCTAGTTTTTAGAAGATAAATATTAAATAATATACCACAACCACCACCCAAATATGTTTAAATTTCAAAACATCTTTATTAAAATAATTTAATTTTTTGTTTATTAGTGAAGTAAATACCATAACATATTGACAAATGGAAATCATATAGTCAGTGGAATTACTACTTGTATCTACACCTTTCTCTTACCCTTAACAGAAAGTCTTTTAATGGTTTCCGATCGTAGTTTGGCCCCATAAGTACTTCCCACAAGCGTTTATAATGAAACTCATCCAAAAGTTGTAGAATTCCTATTAGACAGGCAACCAAACATCCCTTAAAATAACAATTATAATAATTAGTTATTATTAAGGTTAAACAGAGTAAAATGGAATTTATATTAAACGTACCACCTTTGACTGCAAGAAGTGTTTACATATTTTTACCCTACAACATTATATTTTGTTTAGTACTTTAACGGCTGAGTGATGACGCGTTGTTAAATTTAGCAATGGACTTAGCAGTTTAGACTGTTTAACAAAACGTCATTGTCATTGTTATTCTATAATTTTAGTAGGCAACCTGTTTTAAATCTGACATTTTGTTAAACATTCTAAACCGTTGTTAACTTTTAACAATTTGCTAAGTTGACAACGGTTTAGAATGTTTAACAAAATGTCAGTTAGTACTAATGGTTGTACTTTAAAAGTTGAAACAGAAAAGTACAATACACACTTTTCTGAATTCAGACAACTTTTATTAAAATTTAATTACTAGTAAGAAAATATAAATTTGACTTTAAATTTAGGGAAAAACGAATTTTACTTCAAATTTACTTTTACATGTCAAACCGAGGGGAAAGCACTGAATTTAAAAAATTCAGTATTTCCCTAAAATGTTTCTTAATTTTTTTTTGTGTAATATAAACATGTATATATGTCGTAATCTTATAGTGAAATCTGTCTTTTCATGAATATCTTAGTTACCTCATAAACATACCTCATACATATAAGAAAATTAATTACTGACTTACCAAAATTTTTAAATCCTTATCAATAATATTTAGTACAGTCTGTATTAAAACCTCTAGAATTGACAAATTTAAAGTATCAACATCGTGATGGATACAGTTATTAATTTTTCCCTGTTCTTCGCTTATTTTCTTTTGCTTAAATAGGAATCCTAGAATTTCTCCAAGGATTTCGGTACACAGTTTCAATTCTTCTTTACGAATAAGATGATATCTTAAGTGTTTACATGCATTGGCCAGTAGTATATTTCTCGATTCTTAAACAAAAGTACAAAAATCATGAAATAAATATGTTTCTGTCGGGTAAAAAGTGATAGTGTAGAGTATGTACATCCAAAATAAAATGCGCCAAAACAAATTGCAGTGGTCGATCGTTCGAGATAGCAAATGGGAGTTTCAGTTTCAAAGTAAATTCTCTTGCTTAGGTGCTTTTCGCATAAAACTGTGTATATTAGATTTAGATTAAAATAAGCGTGATTGATTTTATCGTTAAAAATGTAAGGTTACATTTGCCAAAAATAATTTAGTTAAAATTATTAAAAATAAATTTGAAAATATTTGTAAAAACAGTTTTTTAAAAAATATATTATTTCACACCTTGTATAAAAACAAGGATCGACGTTTCACACATTTTTATTGGCAAACGTTACTATGTTATGTAACTGTTTAATTGTCTCTGTCATTAAACGAACCTTTCGGCAGTCGATTTTAGTCTGGCTCTTGTGAAGCTTCCTATTGCATTTTATAGTAATGTGGAAAAGAAACAAAAAGTCTAAAATCCGCTAAAAGAATTCTTTTAATATACAGGATGAAGGAAAAGTGCAAAATGGCCGGCTTCGGCGCCCTCAGGACACTTTCACAATGGCCGCCGGAATGGGGGAAAACTAAGATCATAAAATTTGTTTAAATAAATTATTAACCTAAATTAAAAATTCTTACTACTCACATTTCTATAAACTAAGCACCTATTTATAGTATTTTTTACAAAGTTACATAAGTAGTTGGACAACTGCAGAAAAGACCATTTTATATTCCGTGAACTTGAAATCAAAAGGTTGAATGAAAGCCGCACGATGCGCTTTTCTTAATCGATTGACATTTCAACAGTAAATTTGCGTTTTAAATATTTAGACTATTTATTGTATCAGGACTATTTTCTCCCTTTTAGTTTTTTTGTTTATTTACTTTTGTTCGTCAAAATGGGACACCGGTATAAACTTAGAGTTAGTGAATACAGTATGAAAAATCCGGTGTGGTATTTTTTACAATCAACATGTAGCACATTGAATTAGAAAAAAATAAAATCACCTAAACATTACTGTGAACACTTTGCAACTAGAAACAGTAAGTGTAGTGTGCATAAACTGTGCATTTAGTTTAACAGCTGTAGGTATATAGCTTCTTTATTCTAATATAAACGATCAAAAAAGGTCTAAAATGGCAAAACTTTAATAAACATTGCAAGTTTGAAGGTTTTGTTTTTGGCACTTGCCATTCTGTTTTTTACCAATTTATTGTAAATGCAATAAAGATACTTGAACTTACTACAAATATCATAAAATGGCTTAAATTGAAACTCCGAATTTTCGAAAAAGGCCGATCTTTAGACACCTTTTTTTAATAAAGAACTTACCATCATCTTGAAACAATTTACTGGTCACCAAATTTCTAATGCATGCTAACTTTGCTTGTATCAGTAAAGCTGGTAGTTCTCTAGGGATGGAATCTAACATGCTTGCTGCTAATTTTGTGCATTCGATCGTGGGTAATACTTCATTTAGTTGCTCATAGACTGCACTAATTGCCAATAGTAGGGCAACCTAATAAAAAATATTTTATGCTAATATGTATATAGATAGCTGTAATGAAAGCCTTAAACTTTTAGAAAATAAATAAACGTACAAAACATTACAGCATACAGTTATTTATTATTAAAAGTCAAAGGAAAGAAAGCTTACCTGAGTATTAATAATATGAGGATCATTAATTTTGAGCATCTGGTTTAAACTGGAGAATACACTGTATAAGTCCCTTCTAAAACTGTCTTCAAAATGACCGCCCGTCGCTCTTGAGAAGAGTAATCGACTTTGGATGATCAGCTTGAAAATATATTCAAGACTTTTGAAGCATTTTTGGATGGGCTCTTGTTTTTCAAAGGAGACTACCCAGTCGGCGCAGTGCTGGACGCTGGTAAGAAGACCCCTAAAAAATAAAACTGGAAATGTAAAATCATCAAAATTATTGTCGCCATAGGTTGTTTATACCCTAAAAATCCTAACCATCGGTACAAAAACATTTGTGGAGTTTTTACCGTAAGCCAGTAAGCCCTAGAGCCAAGTGGCTCTTTTGGACTTCAGGATGTATCCACAAAAGTTATTTAACGTTTCACAAAAACCTATTAAAACAATAATACACTTTGTGTAACTTACTTGTAGACCAACGCTGCTGCAAAATGATTCGTAATATATGCATCTAACACAGGTTTAAAGTGCTGATACTTGCTTCCATCCAACAAATTGAAAATAGAGACCAAAACATGGAAGACTAGTCCACTATGAGGCGTCGAATTGCCGTCTTCTGTGGAAAACAAGGCGAATAAAGCGTCCAAAACATCTTGAAGAAATTTAACCAACTCTTCGTCTCCCAATTTTAAAACTCTTTGCAGAGAGTCCTGAATTCGTTCTGGGTGGGATTTCCAACGAAGAAGGGCCAATAAATCAACTAAAATATCAAGACGAATATAAACATTTACAAAACAGAATGAATGAAGAGAAATGCAGTTCAAATACACATCTCATTTACAAGTTTACATACAACGGGCTCATGTACAGAGAGGCATGTCTCTTTTGTCCTATTATCTTATGTGATAAATTACAGGTTTATTAAACAGTTATTTTGTTTCTTACCATTTTGTGTTAATTTAGTTGAACAAAGCAATGTCCTTATTAAAATCATTTCTTTGTGACTTCTTGAAAACTGCCCACTTGCTTCATGATTTCCTATTAGAAAAAAACCATTAAAGTAAAAAAAATATTTGTTTTATTTATTTTATGAACTTTATAATAGGGACACTACTTATATTTTGAGTCTTCGCAACACTGAGGGTTGTCTGATGCCATCATACAAAGTATGACAATTCTGACTTTAATCTAACTAACTCGTGAAAATTTTTATGTATTTGCATCAACTTACTTCTTCTTTTGCGATAATCGAGATTTTCTTTGTTGCTGTGAAATGCTGGTGTAATGAATTAAATCGTGGTCGGCGTTCGTTCACTGACAAAACTCGTCCAAGATCAGTTGTGTCAGAAAACATTGATGCTGTGCACAAACTAATATTGCATGACCATCATGTCAAAAAGATGCTCATGTCGATTGGTGCAAACAAATGTTTTAAAAATACAACTGTAGTGCTTCAAAAGACGTGTACAAGAATGTAAAAAATCGTGGATCTATGCGTATGAGCCAAAAATTAAACAGCACTTGATCGTATAATAGTTGTTTCAAGATGACCTAAACCCAATAAAAGACACGAAGCATGCAACAAATGGTCGCCGTTTTTCTCGGAAAAGCTTGTCATGTGAGGACAGTGCCTTAAGAGAAACGTAGAACGGTTAATTCTAAATGGTACAAAACCAACCAAAATTTATGTGCTCAAAGTATTCCGAGAAATAAGGAAAACAAACAAAAGCCGTCCAGATCATTTTTCCCAAGACCATGTCAGTTGTCACACATCTCGCCTAAATATTTAAACCGCAAAAAATCAAATTGATGGGTTATCCGCCATACATTCCTAATTTGGCCCAAAGTAACTCACTTTTGTACCCGAACGTTTAAAATAAATTTCGTGGACAAGTGCATTAATTTTAAAGTTTCTTAAGCGAAATGAAAAAAATGTTTCGGCAAGTGGTTCTGATTAGCAATACACGCAAAAGTGTATATATCATAAAAAGGAATGTTTAAAAAAATTATAGTCATTTTCAATGACAAATAGCCCAAAATTTAAATAGTGCCCTTTGTACTAGAAGAACCTAGCTTGCCCAATAAAACTTGGCTGCGCGGTAACAAAACTCCTTCTACTAACTGAAGTTTATTTTTAACTTTTTCATTAAGCTGTTCTGCTCAATAGTGCAGTTATAGAGAATAAAATATCTTATTTTAAAAATTATATAAGAAAATTATATAGAAAACTTTATGCTCAGATTGTAAATTTTGGGATTGTTCTATCTCTATCGCGTCTCATCAGCCAAATTAGATTTGACGACTTGTAGACATACAAGCATACGTACTACTAAACATACGCCCATACCACTATCTTATTTACCTTTACCTTCATAATCCTTAGCAAATGCCGGTAAAGTCAAGTACCCGCAATTCTCTAGTTTTGTCATGTCTTCACATTTGTAAATATACAATTCGTGCTGACCGTCTTGCACTGCGGCACCGTCTTTGTCCATTAACCGCATAAAAGAGAAGCCAAAAAGTTTTTTGTCATTTTTTTCCCGAGCTAAAAAATGAAAAACACATTCTTTAGAATTTTTAAGTATATGGGCTATAAAAAAATTAACATGGTCAGTATGAAAGAAAATATTTTAAAAAGCCGCTTTATAAAAAAGTCATTTTTTACACTGGCTACATAAATAAGATGGGCAAACATTTCTTCTAACTTTTTATATCACCAACGGTATGATTATCAAAATATTTTTATCCGGTTACTAAATATAATTAGAACCATTCTCAACTTAAATAAATCAGCTTTCCAACTTTACAAGGAAGTTATGAATAATTCAAAAAATTACCAATTTTAGCGGTTTTTCCAACTTTTCCCTGCAAAAAATTCACCGGTAATCTTTTATTAATAAAAAAATTGTTTATTTTTCGATTCTCTACAAAAGTATTGTTGACAGTATCGAAATAAAATTTAATGAAATTAAAGTTTGTCAATTTAAAAGAAAGAAACTTACTATTTTTAATAGGTATTTTAATATAGAAAACAGCGAAAAGCTATCTTTAGATAGATTCTGGTATTTTATGTTCTATGCACAACTTTTTAAAAAATAGCACTGGTCGCTTGCTATTTCAATTTACATGCCAAACAAATCTCTATAAACTAAGTTATGACGCAAATTTAAAATGCAGGTAACATTTTTAATATTCCTGAGACTGATACTGGACTATTCATTTTTAAAAAACTGTTACTAAGTTTATTCTGTAAAATAGAGAGTATTTTCTAGATTTACTTAAGTAATGCTACCTTTGTACTAATTAATTAAATTTATTTTAACTATTTACTTATTGTGTTATTATAACAGTTTATTGATGCTCGAAGGTAATAAACAATTTTTTTTTAGCATAGCGGTCCATCCAACGAAAAATGTGTAAAAGTTTTCTACATTAGAATTATTTATTACTTACTTGAGCAATGTCTATATTCTAGCCGAACATGGGCACCTGCAAACTTATCTATGGGCAGTGTCAACCTTACATTTTCTGCCCAGGCCGGTGAGTTGTGATGGTAGATTATCATGGAATTGTATTCAGATGCACCTTCCATTCCAGAAGCCCCCCAGAGGCAATTCTGAAAAAAATATTTTGGTAGTAAAATATCGAAAAATTTTATTCCTTTGCATTATTTATAGATTTTGTAAAACACTTAATAACTAACTGGGCATTGTTTTTTATACTTACCTTTATTATATTTTTTTCGCCATCCAAAACTACAACAGCAACCTCTATGTTTTTACCGGTAGATTTTCCACCCCGTTCAAACTCGCCTCTATCTAAGATTAAGTATAAATCGTTTCTAACGTCACCAGGCATTATAACATCAGGAAAGCCTAAACGGAAACAAAAAACATAAAAAGGTGGATTTTTAAGCCGTTAGCTAATATAGAGGTCGATTTGTTATTCAGAAATATTTTACAATCTTCTACCCACGTGTAGTCCTAAAATACACCTTTCATAAGAGCACTTGCGTAAAAAAGTGTAAAATAGTTTACACACTGAATAACAAACAGACCTTATATAATTTTACTGTATTCAATATATATTATACTCTATTACAGTTTGAATTATTTGGAAAATATGAAAATTTACTTAGGTGTAGACTACACTTACCTAATTTACTTGTCAAACTAACATTCTTAAACAACAAGGGATTATCCTCTCTAATCGTACGCAACTCTCCATGCAATATTTTAAGAGAGATCATTATTCCATAGTTTATAGGTCCGGATAGAGCTGAGTACTTCCCAGATTGTCTGATAATAAATTCGTGTAGTTGGTGGAAATCTTTGTCTTCCCCTTGATAAACCTAATAAAAACCAAAAGAAAGTATATGGACTGGGGAGGTATATTTCCATTTTGCTCACGTGCCTACCAGGGTATGGGCAATATTATCGAAAGTCAAAATATCAAATGTTAAAATATAGAACATACAAAATATCGAAAATCCAAAATATCGAAAGTCATTATATCAAAATCAAAATATTGAAAGTAAAAAATTTCGAATTCAATAACCCTAACCCGAACTCACCAACTTTATTATAAAATAAAGTTGATACAAAAAGTAAAAAAAATAATTTAATTTTAACATTTGCTAATTTTTTTGCTTTTTGTATTAACTGTATTTTGTAATAAAGTAAAATAGATTATATTTTCTTAGCTGGTCAGTTATTTTGATACTTTGCTTTCCATATTTTTTATATTCGATAATTTGTTTTTCTATCAAATACTGTCGATAATTTTGTTTTCGATATTTTGATTTTCGATCATATGGTCGTCACCTTGACTACCAGGAGCTTTATACAAATTAACTTTAAGAGGTGGTTAGTATTTTTTTTTTAATAAATCCTTATAAAAAATATAGTATGAATTACAACAGTTTTTAAAAAATTTAAAGGCAAATAAAACTTTTGCACAATATGTAGTAATTAGGTTAAACCAAAAAGAAAAAAAAGTACAATCTGCAAATGCAAAAATGTTAAGGTTGTAAGTTAAATTTACCTTCATACTAATTTCCTTTTCTTCACTGTCCTCAGATTTACTTGTTAAAAACTCTCCCAAATTTTGCACAGCGATTCCATGGGGTCTTTTAAATAATTGAGGCTGTCCCGCGGATTTTTCAGTCTTTTTAGAGCTATCAGAATAGAGCATTTTGCCTATCCTCATTACATGAGCAACTATGTATATGTCTTTGTTTAGTTCCGAATTACCTAAATCCTACGAAAACAATACATTTACATTAAAAAATTAAAGCTTTAATTTTCAATTTGGTTTTTTATTACATAATATTGAAAAATTTTATAGGTTTTCATTTTTTTTTTTTTGAAAACACGAAAAATTCTATTACTGTTTTTAAAAACCACACACAATACTGTATTATCTAGATTTCATTCTTGCTTAAAGTTGTAAAAAATTAAAAACGACCAAAATATCAAACAAAATTCAAAATTTGCTTTGACACCAACAAACTTAATTATTCAATAACATGTTTTGTAAACTGACTTGATTAACAGCAATCAAATTGAGCATCTAAAGTGAATGATATATCTGTCTGTCACTTCAGATAATAAACAAAAATAGTTTTGTGGTTTTAAAAAATATTTTTTAACAATACAGAAAGAATCATCGATTTATAAAAATGTGATCTATGGTGCATTGCCATAAATATTGAAAAAGTTATTATTTCCGGAATGATGTTGTTCAGTGTGTTTAATGAATGTTGCCAGTGCAGTGTGTTTACAAGAACAATTATATATACAGGGTGTCCCAAAAGTAATGGGATACAGAGGTCACTGGGGATTTGGAGACCTTTGAGGGTGATTTTGGAGGGGTTAGAGGGGTTTTCGGGTTTTGTACAAGTGGAGACTTTTGATCAGCGTGTTGAAAAATATTTCTTTGCAATGTTTGACAACAATTGGCCAAAATCCATTTTCCATAGGAAAATTGCGAGATCCTTTAAAGTGCGTTTATCTCGAAAACAGTTGCTCCTAGAGACTTGAATGAAGTATACATTTTTGATGCAAAGGAAATTATAGTAAATTATTTTTTAATAAACAAGTGAGGTAGGCTGTAGCTGGCGCCCTTTTCTAGCAGCATCAAAAGTATGGACGAATTTGAATTTCTCGCCTCAAGAAACCCCCAAATCCCCAATTTTGTACAGCTATGTCATATAGTTAAAAAATTCTTACGAAAAAACAAAAACAAAATTAAAAGTTTGACAGCCTGTATCTTAGTTATTATCAACTTTCGGATAAGGCAAGTTTACGTTAATTGCATTATTTCGACCTGGAATCTGCCGTTGCTCTGTGTCCCATTACTTCTGGGACACCCTATATATAATATTTTGTTATAACTTTCTGGTGTTATTACTTCTGGGACACCTATATATATATAATATTTTGTTATAACTTTCTGGTGTTATTATTACTGATAATTTGGTATATAATACCTATTTTCCTAGTTTTGCATAAAAAATGTACTCTCTAATTAACTTAACAGCTTTCGAGATATTCTAATTTTAAACTTGCATGATACGAAAAGGGCAATATTTAAAATTAACAATACTAATTTTTACCAAAAATCAATGAAAGAAGAATTAAAGGCAAGGGATGGACTCTAAATATTTTTGTTGTAAAAATTACTATTGAATTTAATTTTAAATGTTACTTTTTACTTACCACGCAAGTAGCAGCAAAGCAAAATTAGAATATCTCGAGAGCCGTTAAGTTATATAGAGGTAGTCTTGCTGCTCGCCAGTGCGAACAAGCATGCGAGAAAGGAGAATCGAAGTAAACTATTTCTATCTCGCTTCAACGTGCTGGTTGGTTGGTAGGAGAGGTATATACCCCGCTCTGCGTGTTGATTGGTCGGCCTCCGTCGTCCAATCAGCAGATTTAAGCAAGAGAAAAAGTTTATACTGCGATTTTTCTTTTTCTCTCGCACGCTTTTTCTTGTTGCTGAGCGGCAAGCCTACCTCTAGTAGGTATATGCTAGAAGGATTTAGGTAATCCCTGTAGACTGCATTTTTATATGTAACGAATGTGATATTCTATATGTAAAATTATGAAATTTTAAAATAGAATCACTATAAGTTGTTCATTTGCATTTTTTCAGTACTTATTTTAAAATTTAGAAACTATACGATATTATTAAGTTTTCGAAAAAATATTACTTACTGTAAACACTGTACAATTACTATGCAACTTTTCGATGTGATTCGTAAAGCCTTCTTTGGATATTTTGACTAGGAACCTTTCCGTTAAGTATTTTTGCTTGCAGGCGTCGTATAGGGAAAAATATATTTCGGTGTCTTCGCCGATGTGGTGTCCGAAATCTCGCATACAAAAGTAGAGGTGGTGAGTAAGTGTCTTTTTCAGTTCTTTTTTCTTTATTGTACCTCTGGCCTATAAACATGAAAGCAAAAATTTAATATACAAGTTTAAGGACAAAGCCCCGATGTCACAGGTAAATGTGGGACATAAACTTTTTTTAAAACATTCTGTTATTTCTTAAATGACGTATTCCAAAGATTGACTTGAATCCTGAGACACATCACGAAACCTTAAGGCTACTAATTACCGTGGGTGTCTAAAGTATAGTAAGAGAAAGCTTATTAACACAAGCTTAAAGCTTCAAAGGGGAAGAAAAGATCTCTACAGGCAGGAGGTTTCATAACCTAAACACTCTTGGAATGAAGAAAATAACAAACTGGAAAGTTTGAAGCACCTATAATTCGACTAAAAAAGGATACATGAAATGGTAATTCGTGGTATTTTTTTCTATTTAGAGCAACTAGGGATTCCGTAAAAATATGCATAATTTGCAAATCAGGCTTAGAGACTGGCTTGAGAAACTGAATGTTAGAATAAAGGGCTTTATTCTCAGCAAAAATATAAATTGGAATAGTCGTGAAAGAGAAATAATCATTAATTTTAAAAAATTGAATATGTGTCAGTAATAAGTCTTGGTGTACCCCAGCATTAATTCGCTAAAAGAAGAAAGAGTGACCATCTACAATGACTGATATAAGTCAATTGAAAAGAAAACTGGAGAACCAAGATCCAAGTTTAGGTCGAAGACCGCATTATGCTCGACCTGGTCAAAAGCCTTAGATATATCAAGATCAACAATCTGGGATTCGCTAAAGAACTCAAGGACTTGATTTCTGCTTTGTATAATTCTGTGCTTTTCTAAATACCCTAAAATTTGTTAAATTTTTCATACCCTGCAAATTTCTAAAAAAGAGATATACCTCTGTAATTAGCAAGAAGTGTTTTAGATCCTTTTTGGGAAGGTTGCACAATTGCGGCCTTTCAGCTCTCCGGAAAAGTACTTTTTGCATTAAAAAATTCGAAAGGGGCAAGTAAAGGTAGGCGTCCACTGGTCGGCATCGGACGTACGCATTTTACGGATCTGATTTTTGAATTAATTACATAGTTTTATACAAGACTGCGTACACCGATCGTCATCGGACGGTACTATTTGAAAGCTATATAGTTAATTCAAAAATCGGATCAGTGCCATGCGTACCGTCGGTCCGATGCCAGTGGATGCCTACCTTAAAGGTATGAGCAAATTCAGAAGCCCATTTTTTTAAGATAATTGCTGGTTAACCATCCAGGCCAGTGGGTTTCTTGGTATTGAGAGAACGAAGGATACGCTTGATCTGCTTTATCTTAAATTTGATTTGTATAAGAAACAAGTTGAATAAGGCAGATTAACAAAGGACCAAGGGTAGAACTGACAGCAAATTGTTTAGCAGAGTTCAGCTTTTTTTTAAAAAGTAGCAATAATTTCTTTTTTGACGATTAGGGGTGAAAAAGAACTAGTACAAAATTTATTATTGATGTTTTTGGGAAATATCAAAAGTATTAAATGCCATTCGAGCAAGATGTGACTTTATTTTTTAGGTGATTGTTAAAACGGTCTTTAATAACGACTCAGAAATGTTTTGGTCTAAACCCTTTTAAATAAATTTGGGGGTACCCTTTTTTTAACCCACTTATATTTTTAAAATGTTTAAAACAAAATGCGTTTTTTAAATGGTAATATTTCTATAAGAACATGGAGGTAGTAAAAGATATATACTAATAACAAAAAAATTGTTAGTTCCGGTTAATCTAGATAAATCAGTAGGCACTTTACATAATTTTCGTTTCTGAAATTAAAGTTGATTTTAATATGTTTAGTTTGCAATTTAAATTTGGGCATATTCCACCCGTATTGATCACTACTTGGTTTATAAATATGGAGTTCTATTTGATTATTAAACTTTCTATGTAATTACTTTTAAATTCAACAAATAATTCTAAAAATTATTGCAAGTTTTAAAATAATTATGTAATTATATAAAAACAGTTTTTTCTCAGTTAATGTGGAGTATTTATGATATGACTATTTTGTTGCGCAGTTTACTTGACTATTACAGATTTACTTAACAAAGACATAAAAACACAAACTTAAAAACTTTGTTAAAGAACACAATTTTATTACATTTTTAACGAACACGGTAAATTAAAGAGAACAAAAAACTGATACCCTCACTGACAAGTTCTCACGATTAACACTATGTGTCGCAATGGCGCTGAAGTCATCTGGTATATTACCGTTCGGCCACATTATAGATGCAATAAAAAGAATAGTTTTTACACAACTACTGCATTTCTGCAAAAAAATTAGGGAAGTAAAAAACACACGTTCTTATCGTTTATGAGCATTTAAAAAATTTAACTTGTTTATCCGTCCAAATTTCTAAGGTAAAAAGTATCTCTGACTTTTTTAACACTTAAATTTAATTTATGTGTACTAGAAGATTAATAAGTCATTGATAGACAGCTTTGTTTTTAGTAAGTTAACTTACCGAAACGCTGTGAGCATTTTCAGCACTGGCCACATGTACATGGTAGAGTTCCACTACTGACATAGAGTCGGGCTCTACCATATTCGCCCCCTGTCGGGGCACCAAATCCAGTCCCAATTTTCTGAAAAAAATAAACAACTGGTTAAAATTAAATAAAACAATGATAAAATATACTTATTCAATTTCAAAACAAAAGGTTTTTCAATCTTGAAGATATACATGTATATGTATATTTAAAACAAGCAACAGTAAAAAACAACAATAAAATACAAGAACGAATTAATAAATTATACTAAAACCGGCAAATAATAGATCGGGTACAAACTCATACGCAAGTGGCGGCTATTTAAAAAGTTGTTTCATAAAAATGATTTTTAAATTTATAAGCGCACAATAATGAATGTTTCTATTTTTATAAATATATTTGCTAAAAATGTATAACATTAGGGTGGATTAGTAAAATGTAAATAAGTGCTTATTATTCGGCTCAAAAATGAATACAATCGGCTGTCGGTAATCAATTCTTAATGTGGGTTGAGTACAAAACCAACAAAAACACTTTTCATGTTTAATAATTAAAAAATATATAGAACCAAAGATAATACTACTACGGATAGATGGTTCATTTAAATGGGGCGCTCTGAACCAGTTCGGAGATATCAATGCTTTCGTAAATGCGAATAAAATTTAGTCGGTAACCCCTGCCCCAGCGAAATGAGGTACGAAACCATGTGCGACGTTGCCAATGTCTGTCGCTTGTACCTTACGAAGTAGCGAAAGCAGGCGGCTAAACGGGTTGTGTATTTTCTAGTCGCGTTTCATCACGCCAATAGTAAAGGCCTGCCGGCAACACTGTTTAACTTTCGTTCAAGGATTGAAATTCATAGCGCGAAAATCTCTCGATGGACATTAGGGGTATCAAAAATATAGCATTGAATGGTTTATCTTATCCGTAGTAGTATTATCTTTGATAGAACACATAGCATATTTAGAAAAAGGTGTTAAAAATTCATGTTTTGCTTCTTCAAATTTGTAATCGTTTTCAATAACGTCCCTGCGGAAAAAGCCTGATAGAAAATGTTAGGTTCCAATAAAAATCCTAATAGGTCTATCTGGATCAAAAAATGTCCAGATAGAAATTCATATAGAAAATCATAACTAAACTGATAAATTCTCATAAAAAACATTATGAATTCATCAGTAATCTCTTTAGCAAAACAATAAATCGGACTGCCGATACTTTTCTTTCCATTTTTCTGATTATAATCCCAAGGAAAACTATACAAAAAACATCTGAATTCATTATTTTTTTCGTCAATCTGTATAAGTATCCGGAATTGCTGCTTCAAAAACACAATAGTTTATCATAACTTCTAATCAAACATCGTATGTTATTTGGATCTATCAGGCTTTTTCCACAGGGGTATGTTTCAGTAGTTTTGTCAAAAATTACTTTCTTATATTACTTACACAAAAATAATTTAATTTAAATTTTTATTATATTTTATAATAAACTGTATAATAAATAACAAAATTAAAATCAATCAAATTAAGTAAAGGGGCTGTGCTCCTTAACGAGGCGCAATTTCATGAGGACATCCTTCATTACGTTTTGGACGGCTGCGACAGCTATCTTCCTAATTTTTCTGTAGATTCCACGCCTTAACTGCGCCTTATTTTTAGCTTTCCATCCTCCATCGTAAACCTTTCTAGCCAAAAGTACCCAAAAATCTTTGATAGGACGGGCCTAAAGTAGGTAAGGGGGTTGTCGTTTCTTGGTACAAATGGTATGTTTTGAGCGTTTAGCCAGTTTTGAGTTTCTCGTGTGTAATGACATGATGCTAAGGCCTGGGACTTTCATTTACGAACAACTTTATTGTCCGGATAATTTTCATGGTTACAATTGTCACAACAATTGTTCTTATGGAAATTATTCGGAAAATAATTTTATCCGTTAATGAAAGTACCAGGCCTTAGTCTGGCCAAAACATGTCATCTTAAGGATGATTCTTGTGTATAAAATCAGTCAATTTGGTTAGGCAGTTTTGAATTTAGCGCTGACCAACTAGTGCTTCGCCCCTTACCCTTTCCACGTGAGGCCTGTATATTCCTGCAGTGGAAATCGCGAACCAAACTAAAATTTTGTCTGTGAATTAAGCAATTTTACATTGTTTGGCAGTCTTTTATGTTATCGCTATAATAACCATCCTTTTCTTTAATCTGTGAATTACCCAAAGTAGAAAAATGGTTTCTCCCGTTCGCAAATGGATTCACACATTGCCCGACAACATCGTGGTATCCGTGTCAGCTGGTTTGCCCTATATTTTGAACATTTCTTTCGTTTTTGATATTTTCTACTTACAATTGTGTCCTTATTTCCTTATGGATACTCCTATTTTTAGCCCTACTCACCAATCTATTTGCTCTTTCATGCTAGTTCAGTAAATAAAGGGACAAAGCTGTAAATAAATCTGTACAGTTTTCGCTTGTGTCGCAATTCTCAGGTCAAAATATGCTAATTGGAAAATTTTTATTTAGACAAAAAATGAACATCGCCTTGTAACCTACAAAAATAGCCCTTATTTTTTTTTTTTTTGAAAAATTGATAGTTTTCGAGATAACGGGACCCAAAAGTCCCCTTATTTCAGCTGCCGCTCTACCGCTAGAATGCCGCTATCTTCATGGATTCACTTATAAGCGGGTGGACGAATTGTTTCATTAGAGATCGAACCCTGTAAGAACAACACCGATACGTCACGGTCTCATATGGCAAACTGATATAAAACCGTGACGTATCGGTGTTGTTCTAACAGCGTTCGATCTCTACTCGGGCAATAATGCACATTTTTTAATCATTCAAAGTTTATCGGAATGGGAAAACCCGTACCTATCATGCATATGAGTTCGGGTTCATTCTTATTTTTCTAGAATATTAAAAAAAAAGCGGTCAAAGTTTTTATTTCACAATATTTTGAGAGTATCTCATTAATTTATTGCTATTTAAAAAAATGGTTGTTATTAACATTTCTTTTTTATAATGAGACCTTAGCAAGTGTTCAATGATCCCGGAAAATTTCCTTCACCATCTTTCTTGCGTTTTGATAAAAAATTGTTTTGCCCATCTGCATTTTTTAGCAGTTTCCGGCTATCTACCCAGTGTGGAATGTTATGGATTTTTCGACGGCCGTTTTTGCGAAAAATATTGGTGTTGCGAAAAAAATGGTACACAGAAAAAAACATATTATCAAATAGAGTATTTAGATATTTTTATTTATATTTATTTAAATTGAGATAACCGATTCTTATTTGAAGAAAGCCACCTTAAAAGAAATATTTCAAAATGATTAATAAAATTATTTCATATCCTCAGAATATATTTTCACTTTAAAAATACAGTCTAAAGCTAAGACTTTCATGATTTTGGTTTAACTTCTTTGTTCTTCAGTTTAAAATAACATATAATTTTACTTTGAATTTCAGTTACTTTTAAAATAAAAACTTGTCATTTACAATTAAAATGACATATCATTTAAAGAACGCGTCCTGTATGTTCAATTTGAAACATTTGGATTGCTCAATTTGAGAATATATTTGCAAAATAATCTAAATATAAGATTTTTGAAATTCGGAAATTTTCATTTCTAGAAAGTCCACCTACGATGTACCCCGATTGGCACCGGAAACTGGCGGTGCCCGGTTTGCCCGGTCATTCGTGTGATTATAGATCAAGATGAAGGGTATAGCGAAATTTAATCTCGTCTGGTTGCCCGTGTTTTTGTTTTGGGTGTTTGTACGATTAAATGGGAGTTGAAGACATTTTAGAACAGTGGGGATGTGATAGTGTTATCCAAGCCTTCAAAGGTAAGTATTTACACCATTGTTTTATAAAACTGTTGTCCAAAAAACCAAGGGTCGATAGATCTCAATTGTCACCAAAACAGGCATTTTTTATTTAGATAAACTTACCCATAGGAGCATAAGCTTTTGTTTCGTAACTAAACATGTTTATATAAAATGTTAGATATTAACTGATTAAAAACACTACTAAGTACATTGTATAAACCATTAATATTGTTACCGGCTACAGAATATGAGTACAGAGTGTGATAAAATTCAGTATACCTAACAAACAATATATACATATACCTACCTACATGTCTAATAAATTGTATATTTTTAGGCATTATTTTTAATATAAAAATTTCTTATTTAACTATTCAGAAAATCTTAAATGGAATTGAAAGACATTGGCGCCCGTTACATTTTTTAAAACTTGCCAGGTAGGAATATGGATAAATGAAATTGACTAAAGCTATTCTAAGCAAACTGCTTTTAGTTAAGTATATTATTTTAAAACTTTGACTCCCTGTAGCCTGTAGGTACCCCAAACTGCACCTAGTTGAAAAAAATTCATACAAATAAAATTCATAATAATAATACATATTATGTATCTTGCTTTCTATATATTGTATAAGCCTGAGTATCTTTAACTTTTTAGTTAATTGTTTAGGAGTACCTACTAAAACCTAGTATACGATTTGAGAGACAGTTTTTTGAATTAATTATATTTGAAACACTTTGTACTTGTAGTTTGTCGCCCCTGTATAAGTATGGGAGTTAATTTACTTTTAAATTAAATTTTAACATGCATTTTATTTATATTTTATTTTTATTTATCTGTATGTTGGTACTTATTACAGAAAAATGTGTTGCTTAATATTTCAATTTTAGCATTTCGAATGTTTATTTTATTTTTTTAGAAAATGTCATAGAGGAAGACCAGTTGCCAGAGTTGTCCGAAGGCCTTCTTAAAGAACTAATCCCGTTGGTTGGGCCTCGAATGGTTCTTCAAAGAAAAATAGCTGAATTGATTTATATTTTGTTATGAAGTTGAGAACAAGACTGTTTCTTTTTCCAAGAAAGTAGAACTTAAAGTTAATTCTTCCATAATAAAAATTATATTTTGTTATTTAACAGATTTTTAAAAAGCTTCAGCAAGATATTTTTTAATAAACGTTAAGATTTTTTACCTGTTGTTTTTTTGTAGTTGTCAGCGAAACCTGTTATAATTATAATGGACTTTTTAACATAGCGAAAAAACTTTTAAAAAATTGTATACCTATATTAATGTTAGCTAAACGTAATAATGGATTTTTATCATTTTTGAAAAAGTAACCGTATATTTTTCGTATTTCCAATTTTAATGAAAGTAACGTTGTTTAGGTCAACAGTGTTGAGGTCATATACAACATTATTTTACTAAAATTGGCTGAATACGGAAAAAAAATCCGGTCACGTTAAAAAAAATGTGTTCAGTTATTAGTGCAGCAGCTTCTCTTTAAACGTATTATACAGGGTGTAACAAATTCGAGTGTATGCATGGGGATCTTAAAAACCGTAAGAGATACGAGGTTGGTTAAATTAAGGTAAAGTTGCGCATTCACTTGCCCTAATTTTTCCGAGTAGTTCCAGAGATATACGAAAAAAATAAAATTTACAAAAATTTATCTTTTTTCTAACCTTATTTATTGACCGATTTTAAAATTAATAACACATTTACATAGCCATTTTATTTCCGCTAAATGTTAGTGTTTTTGGATTTGCCATTCAACGTTTAATTTTATGACGACCATCATCAACTTTATTTTTTCTTGTGGACGCCCTATTGGTTTTTTTTAGTTTTGAGTTTCTTATTGAATGACCTATTCAACGATGTATCACACTTGCATATCAGATTTGTGGTTCGGTACTTAGCTCAAGAAGTAATGAGAGTGAAAGAGATCCTATATGGCGTACACAAGAAAAAATAAAGTTGATGATGGTCGTCAGAAAACGAAACGTTGAATGGCAAATCCAAAAACACTAATATTTAGCGGAAATAAAGTGGCTATGTGAATGTGTTATTAATTTTAAAATCGGTTAATAAATAGGGTTAGAAAAAATAAAATACATTTTTCAAAATTTTGGTTTTTCCCGTATATCTTTGGAACTATTCGGAAAACTGACACATTTTAAAGGCATTTTGTTGGGCAAGTAAATGCGCAACTTTGCCTTAATTTAACCGACTTCGTACTCCATGGTTTCCAAGATCCCCATGGATACACTCGAATTTGTTACACCCTGTACCTATTTTAGTTCTAAAAATGTAAGCATATTAAACCGAACATGTTAAAATTATTAAATTAAATAGTTAATATTTTCATTTTAATATTACAATATCACTAAATAAAACAAAACCTACTTATACCAAAGATTTGCTATAATAAAATCCAAAATTTAAAAATTTAATTTGAGTACATCATATTCTTAGAAATACAAATTGTAGGCTCAGATTTAAAGTACGATATTTTATTTTAAATAGGGCGTAATTTTGCTTTGAAAAGTTGTGTTTTTATTTTAAACATACTAACATTTTCGAATTAACTTTTCAGATTCGGTAGAATCTTCAATATAACAAAATCATACATTTATTTCTAAAGAAACTTTCGACTTATGCTGAGCTACTGATATCTTCATTCTAAATCTTTATAGTAACAATTTGATTCAATTGCATGCATAAAAATAAATCTTCCATATGTTACAAATAACGATGTGTGTATTTAATTTAAATAAATTTAAATGAAGATTTTAAATTCTCAAATTAAAACAATATAGTCTTGGGGATATACAAAGCTAAGATAACCTTATACTAATATTATTATGCTTAAATTTAGTATATTCTTTTTTCCGTGTAGGGACCATTTTTGTAGATTTCGAGGTGATCTTCATTTTTTGTTCAAACAAAAATTCTCTAATTCGCATATTTTGGCAGATATTCGCGGGAAACTCATTTTTGGGACTTTGAGGGACCATTTTCAGCGGGTTCCCACGTTGGAATCGTGAAAAACTTTTTCTCGCTCGAAAGCCTCCACGAAGACCTAAGAATTGCGCCGCAAATGAAAACTGTAAAGATTTATTTACAGCTTTGGGTAGTTTAAGGTCTTCAGTTACTGGACTATGGGTAAAAATCCTGGGATCCACTTTTCGGTAAATTAAATCATGGTATACCTTGCTCATATTTAGCTATTATAGGGGTAAATTGTACGGCGTGAAATATTTTGTGTCGAACATACTATTACAGGTTTAGGCATAAATTAAATTGTCAAAATTAAAACAGGCCATTGAAGAATTTTTTTTTTCAAAGCCAACTTAATATTCTATCATTGCCGTTTATTTAACTTAAGTGAATGTTGTGACAAAACTTTTAAGACATACGTTAATCACTTCATTGAGACCATGATAATGAACGATATACGCATTATTTGACAAAACTGCCATGATTTTGTACTGCTGGTGTTTCCAATGCCGCTCTTTTGTTACTGTGAATACAGAAAGCGTCTTCACTGAAATTTATTTTGGATTTATTGTAAACAGTGGAAACTAACTTCGAATTTTTTGTTAAATGGGGTAAGCAAATTGACATTTTTGTAATCGGCTATGAATTCTGTACTAAAGGTTACAATCTGCACATTTAAATATCGCAAAAGATCATCTTGAAATTCGTAAAAGTCTGATCTTTGTAGATTTCAGTGAGCATGCTTATTAAGGACAATGTGAAATTATCGGAGGCAGTGAAGCAGTAACCGCACGACAGTTGCGGAAGAGCGAAAGATGATCATTACTGAAGTACATCAAACAAATATAAAGTTACAAAATAAAATTTTTAAGCACTATAACTACTGCGAATAATACATACAACAATTTATCCGGGGGATCTAGATTTTTTTTACATAGCAGCTTCTTTACGTTATGTTGTAAATACATATTTAAACCACTGTTTAAAAAGCACAACATGAGAAATTTTGCTTCTACACATTTTTTAACAATAAAGTACTGTAATTTATCTTCCATTTTATGTTTTTCCTGTTTTAAAATAAATTTTAAACTAAAAACACTTTGTGCGTCGTAAAAATCAGACGCTGTCTTTGTTTAATCACTGTTTACTGTTTCTGAACATTGAATTATTACAAACTAGTTTTTAATATGCGCAAAAGTATACACAACTATAAAAAATTAATTGTGATGCGAATTCTGTAAAGATTCGTATAGTAATGTAATATAATTAGAAAAAGGAATGTCGGTAATTTCAATAGGATGTTGATTGAATTGCTTTTTAATTTTGTTGATAGTGTAAAATCGGAATTTTTCTTTAGAATCAAATTAAGCAACCTTGGGATAAAAAAGAGTTGGTATCCTAACGGGCATATTTAAAATACATGTTTTTACAGATACGTGTTGTCTTCTCTAAACTTTTACTTACTTGTATTTTCGCAAACTAAGACATGTTTTGACGCAAACAAATCATAATTAAAAAAAATACTACAACCGAATTAAACAAAAATTGGTATTAGAATTGGTTGAAAGATTTTTTTTACTTTGACAGAAGTAAGCGTACTTTAACCGAACTTTTTTTATGGGTCAAAACTTTTAAAATAACTTAAAAGACGATAACTACGAAATTTATTAAACATATCCGTGGTGTTAATTTAAGAGATTGTTCAGATAATAGGCGCATGTTTATTGGCTTTACTGTTTAGGAATTAATACTGAAAAAATCCTATAAAGAGCGCTACAGGCGTACAGTTTTAACTGACAGTTTAAACAGTTCAGTTAAATTACTACGTCAGTAGGCACAACTGAAAACTGTACAATTCAACTGACAACTGATCAAATTTTCATTAGATAAACTGTACAGTTCAAACTGTTTGGTTAAATCCGAACGTTTGTAGCAACAACTGCAAAGTTAGTCAGTTTGAAGTATCCGATTAACCCTTTTTTCATCTATCCCTAAATAAATATTTTACTATTTTGCTGACAGTAAGGCAGCGATCGGGGCGCTAACAAATACAGTACACAGATCAGAACTTACTAATAGATGTCGGAAAGCAATTAATAAACTAACTAAAACCGCCAGAGTCACCCTGCATTGGGTTCCTGGACACAAAGGGATCCCGGGGAATGAAATGGCTAAAAAACTCGTCAATTTGGGAGCTAAGGACAATGGACCTGACTATACCGTGGGAATCTCTTATAACACGAATATGACAGAGATAGCAACAAGGATAGAGAAACGGTTTGATGAGAACTGGAAAAAGATAGACCTATGGAAGGACCTACCGATGAGCATAAAGGACTTCAATAGGGTGCAAATGAGAAACCTGACAGGCATACTGACAGGTCATTGTCGAAACAGACACTATTTCAACAAGATAGGAAAAAGGGAGACAAGTACATGTAGATGGTGTAGAGAGGGAAGAGAGGACGCAATACATATACTTAGAGATTGCCCAGCACTAGGGCACATCCGGGCGAAATGTGGAAATTGGGGCTCTAGTAAGCAAAATAACAGCGCCATATCAGTGTAAAAGGAATGCATACATAAGGGACAGTACAGGGTGACAGAACCTGTGTATGCTTACGGGTTGGTGTAGAGCATAATGGGCTTAGTCCCCAGCGAGAGAACTCGCCATGCTACGATAGATAGATAGAAAGATACTATTTTGGAGTAATCCCAAGCTCCTTTAATAAATTAGCATGAATCTATTGTCTTCTTCGTATTTACACCACACTTTCCTGATTTAACTCAACGAAATTAAAAAATAAAATCAACGAAATTTAGTAAAAAAAAATAATTTGGGAGAAGGACTTGATTTTATCATCACTGGATTTTTTTAAGATTTAAAATAAAAAATCGGAAAAAAAATCAGGGACGTGAGTAACAAGGGGTTCATATTGTTATAAAAATGTTTAAAATAAATGAATAAAAACATCAACAGCATGAAATATATTTAAATACACATCAGATATTAGTAATTTGACAGGTGTCATATTTTTAACAAATACCATTTTCACTTTAAAATAATATTTTTAAAATACACACATTTTTGTGAATCATATTTTTGATAGATGTCATTGTTGAGAGATTTTATGTTTAATATGTCATTTTGACGGGATGTCATTTTAAACGGGTATCGTCTGGCGCCTTCTTATTATTAATATTATTTTAAACAGAGGGCAGTCCATAAAGGCTTAAAGCCTAAGTACTAACGTAACGTGGAAGACTTAAATAAGAAGTTGTTTATTAAAATGGGTAACAAAAAATGGAGAAAAGGGAAAAACCTCTGCAAGCAGCAACTTTCACAGTTTAGATATTCTAGGGATAAAAAAGTTGACAAAGAAGGAAGTTGTGGGTTTCTTTAAATGGACTGTAAAGGGATACATAAGAGATGACCTATATATTACTCGGGGATTTTTTAAAACCCTATAGAAACCGTACAAAGAGATTTTTTTTATTTATAACAACTTTTTGTAAATACCTAAACGGGGGAGGGGAAGCATCGTGTTTTAGTACTACAAAAGGCTTTCTTTATTATTATATAAATTTTACAAAGTTTTAAAAACGCAACTCAAAGCGTTTAGTGTATGCACTTGTTTGAATTCTATAGAAACCACCAAAAAAGGAATTTTTTATTTATAACAGCTTTTTGTGAATACTTGGACGAAAGGCATTAAGATTTAGTAAAAAAAGCTTTCTTTATTACTACATAATAATCTCACAAAGTCTCCTGGGCAAAACTCCCAGCATACAGTGTTTACACATAATGGCTTTCTGTGGATACTTGGATTGTTGGGCATTGAGTTTTAGTACTACAAAAAGCTTTTTTATTATTACAAAATAATTCTATAAAGTTTCGTGAACACATAATAAAGCTTAAATTGTTACACTTGTTTAAATTCTATAGAAACCTCCAAAAAGGTATTTTTTATATTCTAATTAATTAATTTTTAATTATAAATATCACTTAAAATTATTTTTCTTACATTTCATTAAAAAAAATAGTTTGTTTTTTATCATTTTGTTTTCTTATTAAGTTAAAGAATTTAAATAAAAGCCCCTTCTAACGGCATGTTTATTAATGCAGGGTTGGGTTTAATTGATCACGGGTTAGGAAATTTTAACCATTCCGGTACTATCAGAGAGACAAATAATTGGTGGAAACGTCCTAACCTGTTGTCAAATTAACCCAACCCTACAAAGATTAATCGGCCCTAAAAAACACAATTGTGATATTTCGTTAAAATCTAGAAAAGAAAAAATTTAATTATTAAAAAAATGTTTTGTTGTGCAAGGCCATATTAAACTTTTAAGGGTTTCAAATTACGTCATATTAAGACATTTTCAATTAACCCAAATTGGGGACGAAGATTAGCTGGGTGAAAGTTATTATTTTATTAACAATAATCATAATGTTTTATTTAAAAATAATACTTAAAAGTTATTTTCCACAAAAAACTTTTTTTTTGAAATCTGCTATTTGGTTAATTTTGAAAGTTAAAACAAAAACCCCCTAAAAAGACATAAAACTGTTCCATTTTGTGTAAATCCAATAAATAACTATTCTCTTTGTTTTGTTCTGCACCATCATCGACCTCCAGAAGAGTATCTATGGGACTTAACGTCTTCGCTTGACCATGAAAGCTCCAAAGGTCAATCACATTACCCAGCATTGCAAAATTATGTATTGCAACTGCCATCGTTTTGGTGTTTTCGCGTATTTTCTGGGAAGTTAAAATTCTAAGGATTATTACTTTATACAATAATAAGTTCTTAAGTTTGCTTAGTTAAATATTATTCTAAAATGTTGATTTAAAACAGTTATGTTAAATATACAGAGCTCTGAAAAAAGCAGGGAATTTTGTAAATCTAGATGGTAGCAGTTTATTTTAAATTGGTATATAGTAGGAGAAAGCACGTATTTTAGGTACAATCTTGGTTACAGGACCACATAACATAAAATCTGAATTCTGAAAATGACCTAATACTGAATCTTTTAAAAGCATTTATATTTTGCTTAAAACTGTTTTACATAATAATATTTCAAAGAATATATTGGGTGTCAAACTCAGAATGACCTTAACTAGCATAATATACGCATTATGTTCATGGCTACAGCAACTTCAAAAAAGCTCAGATTTCTCTTACCCGGTACCCTGTACCCGGAAAGTATTTTTTTCCGTTTCATTATATATACTCTTCTTGATAAAGAAGAGCTTTTCACCTTATTATTAATCCCTAGCCCAACGACGAGTTGTAGGGGACCTGTTCTTTTTGTATAAGTGGTTATTCGACTTCTGTTCAAAGAATTGGCAAATATAATTCCCCCGAGCAGCTTCCAATAGAACAACACGAAATGCCACTCCCATATACTTCTCCACAGTTTATCTGGAGAAGCCGGCCCGCTTTTTCATCCATAGTGTATCTAGATAGACTCTGACCCAAGCTGCCTAAAAATGTCTTTCCTTTCCCTCCAAATCTCCAAACCCTCCAGTCCTGTAGTATTAAACTTTTTCTTACTTCCCTTAAGATACTTTTAGCTTGTGAAATTTTCGAAAATAAAAAAAATATATAAAAAAGAGATTGGCTTTAATTTAGAAACATCATATCCAAAAACAGTTAGGTCCCAATAAAGAACACCAGGACAGAATAATCCAAAAATTACTTAACGTGGTAAGATTTTCTCGAAATTAAGAATGCAAAGCAATTGTTATTTTTGCACTTCTAAATATATTCGAAAAAATTATTTTAAATTCTGGTTTATAAAGTCAGTTGCACCAAGTATACCCAGTGTTTTAACAAACCGACCTGCCCAACTTCTTTAACTTTCTTCTTTACACCTATATCTTAACAGTTGCACTGTGTTATCGGAGGTCGACAGTGATACATGAATAGGAAGTAGCGTTGTCAAGTGCCATTTGACGTTTTCTCCAGAAAGTTTTACTTTTCTGACCATAACCCTTTTCCGAACGTTTGGGGGGTTTTACAGTCATCGTATCTCAGCAAAAAAAATGAAATTTTCGTGTATTGATTTATTATGATTTGTGACGTGGATTATCAAAACAGGAGGACATCGGTCAACTTCCATTTTTGGCGATCATTCCCTATTTTTTGTCACTGTAAAACGCTAATATAACGAATTTAATTGGCTCACCGGCAAAAGTCGTGAAGGTCGTCAAAAATCAGTTATGTCAGAAAACATTATTGCTGTGCAACAACCAATACTGTAAGATCGTCATATGACATACTGTGGGACTAAGGCATCTTGAAGAATTAGTTCCGCACACAAAAAGTTGTCTGTTTTGTCGGAAACACTGGTCATGTGACAACAATGCCCTTAAAGAACCGCAGAACGGTCAATTCTGAATGGTACACAATCATTTCTTAGCCCGAAGTCTTTGGTAAACTAAGGAAAACAAAAGGCGGATAATTCTTCATCAAGACAATACCAGCTGTCGCACATCTCGTTTACTCGTAACAACCAACTTTTTGAACACTCAAAAAATGGAATTAATGGATCATCCGGCAAACTGTCTGGATTTGGCCCTAAATAACTTTTTTTTATTCCTGAACTTTAAGAAGAAATTGCGTAGGCAACAATTTTTGTCAGCAGAATAAGCCTTTGATGTATTCAAAAACCATGTAGTTTGGAGGTATCGAATGGTAAAAAAGATATGACAAACATACACAAAAGTTATAGATCATAAAGGAGAATATTTTGATCAAGAATAAAGTCTTTTTATTGACAAATAAGGTTTTTTTATCATAAGACTCAAGATATAGGCCCTTGCATTAAATACCAAAAAGTAAATTTACTAACTTTGCATGCAAACCTTCAAACTAATATTTTCTTGATAAATTGAACCACTTCTAAAGAAATCCTTATAGTTTAAAACAAATATTTATATAACCGTAACTAAATTTACCTGTAACCCATAAAAAGGCAGCAAAAATCCCGTTTTTTCGGCACCATACTTTTGAAAAACTTTTTCTTTGGCACCCTCATTATAAAATTATCTGGAGCACACAACACAAGATAATATTTAGACTGAACGATAACACTACATTTCCTGTTTGTGCAGAGCAATAAAATCAACACTATTACTAATTGTAAACGAAAACTAATAAACTCATAGTGTAGTTGTATTCCCCGTACGCAAAAAAAAAACAGTTTATCGCGAACATCTACTTTAATATTTCACCATAGGTACTTTTACATTCGAGTTTTCGACATAATAATTAGCACATTTGCCGAAATTATGTTATGTTGAACATTAAATTCATAAAAAACGATTTTGCCAAAGTATTGGTAAATGTACTTCACATGTCACTAAGCGATTGTGTTACACCTTTTTACTTAAACAGAACATAAATATAAAAAATATAATAATTTTATCTATGCAACTAGGTATGTGGAGCCTATTAGAATACTATTTGTCATAACTTTTTAAAAGTATTCTAGGCTATCAGTATGTGTATTGCAAATAACTCGATGGGTATTGGAAGGCTTCGCTAATGGTGCGTCAAATCGTGTACTAAATTATAATAATGGATTTTACAAATATAGATAAAGGTCTACTTAATTAGAGAGTTATACTGAAGTACCATTAAACACTCGGAAGGAAGAACATGAACGGTTAGCGATGAATTGGATATTTTAGATTATATCGGATGAAAAATCAAGAATCATGATTTTAGATAAACTTTTTATCAAATAAATGTTTAACGACACATATTGCTTACGGTTCCATAGCAATAAGAAATTAGGTAACATACAAAAAGTACAAATATTTTTGCTGAAATTTGTGGTATATTATATAAAGAATTTGTTTCAAAGGGCTTATTTTAACAATTAATACGTCTTCAGTGCAAAAACATAAGGCAATAGTGTCATTAAGAAAACTGGGAGAACAAGCTGATCTTTACGAACCATTTTGAGATGTTATCAAGCATGGATCCAAGAGGGCTGAGTACACAGAGCTAGGGACAGTGAACCTCGTGGGGGAAGAAGAGCGTCAAGATCGCCGTCTAATACCTACTTTTGGCTCCTAGAAGTATCTTTAATTCGACTGGGGTGATTGCGAATCAGTGAAGAACATGAAAAGGTGTTTGAAGTGCGTATACTATATCGCCGAATAAGAAGTTTCCGGCTTTTTTCTTCTCCACTAAGTGTGAGCATTGACGCAACCGATTGCGATGGTGCAGAGATAGACTTTGGTGGGATCAGAAATGGAACTAGTTGATCTTTAGTAATAACTTTTGCTTTTGTTTGGATATGCATGATGGTAGATCATTGGAAAGGCAACTTGGAGAGACATGTTCATCACACCGTGGGTCTGATGACAGTTCTTCGGTATTATCAGGAAGTAGTGGAACCACATGTCCTTTATCATGAACGATTAAAAATTCCATTTTTTAACCAGACAATGCCAGACCGCATGTAGTCAGAGTATCCATAGACTTTATGGATCAATACCATATATAACAAAACGTTATAAATTAAATATACTTAAATCATTGCCAATTTTTTATAAGATATATAAATGTTATTTTAAATTTCTAATATTATATTTTTTAAAATAAACTAAAATGTAAATAATATGTACAACTTTTGGCTATCTGACTGAATATTATTTTTAAAATTATTATTTTACTGGTGAGACACAAGTGTAGGTACCTTTGATAACACAGGTCCACAAAAAAAATGGTGTGTCCTGGGTGTCGGACTAGGATTTTTTAGGGTATTTTTTTCCGCTTAACACCAATCTAAAGTCCAAATTGGTGGTCAAACAGCAAAAAATCGAGAAAACCCCAAAAAAACCCACTCGGTACATTTACCGCAAAAACCTGCTACTACGGAATGTTTGGACTACGACTATATAAACTATAAAAGATACAAAAAAATATAGAACAAAAAACAGAGCTTTTTAAATTGTCTATAAAAAAGTTATATAAACATTTTTGATAAGATAAATAATAAAGGAAATATAAACGAAAATATTATTTTGACAAAAAAATTCAGTCCAAAATAAGATTTTTTAAATGTCATTTTGTTTTTTTTTAATAATAAATCCAAAAAATTATTGTATTTAAACAAAAAGGCTATAAAGCTTAAACTAAAGGTCTTTTAAAAATACATTGTTTATTTCAAATAAAGTTTCGCGTATCTTTTATAGTTAAGATATTGACGTCTTAAATAAAAAAAAATGCTGTTTGACCCCCAATTTTGACTTCAGATTCATGTTCGGCGGAAAAAAATTACTCCAGAAAATTCTAGTCCGACACCCAGCACACACCACTTTTTGTGGGCCGGTGTAAATAAAAAGTAAAAATAGTTAATGATACTGCCTAGTCATATTTTCAGTTGGTTTTTATCGTATTTTAATTTTCGAATATATATATATATATATATATATAATATATATATATATATATATATATATATATATATATATATATATATATATATATATATATATATATTTATTTTTTTTTAATATTTCAAATTGTTTATTAATGTATCAAAACTACTTTAAAAAAAACACCAACGTTTTTGTGTTAAATTTAAGCATATTTCAAGTTGACATATCCTTATAAAAGGCATAAAAATAATTACTAAAAGAATACGGACATTCTTTATCAATAAATAATAATGTATTTATTCTTTAGGCATCAATAAGTCTAGGCATAGACAGGTCCCATGCCATTTTCATTTAAATTTATACACTCTACCTACCTCTACCCAGTAAGCGGTTCACTAACCTTCAGGTATGGAATACCAATTAGCTATTAAGATAATTCTTCATGAATTTTGGTGTATCTGACGTTAAAATGTCACGTAGCACTTCGACGAAGTATACTGACAAAAAAAGAAAGTTTATTAACTTTATCGCATTATGTGATATAGATCTTTTTGTTAAATTATGACTGCTAAATTACAAAATATATGGTTTTTCATTAAGTTAAAATTTGGTATACGTATAATACTTAAGAAAAGTAGGTTAGCTATTGTTTTTAGGTGATATCACTTTAAGGAAAGAGGGGTGAAACTGGATATTTTATGTGATAGCCTAATAATTTTACTTCTTTTTTTACAATCAAAATGGGCTAACTTTCCGAATGGCCCTGGCCTATACGAGTTGTAACATGGAGAAAATAGAGGGTCAAAAAAATTAGAATAGAGATTTTTGATAAAAAGTAGATCATTTTTAAAGTTTGTTGGGGTCACGGAATATAAAAATATTATTTTTTTATTATATCCATTGTCATTTAAAATAGGAAAGAAATTAAATGGACCGTGTTTTAAATCTATATTCTTTGGGTTACTCGCCAAATATTTAAGAAGATACCACAGGGTACATACCTGTGCATGCACATGATGCAGATAGTCGATTGACCCTTATCAACTTGCAAATCACCTGGCCAAAAAAAAACTTAAAAAACCCCTTTTAAATGAAAGAAAACTTATCAATGTTTTAGTAACAAGTCGGCTAACGTTTTGAAGAGATACAATAAACTGATCAGTATACTTGATCTTTAAAGATTTCATTCGGTTTTAAAGCTTTTTTAAGTTTTTTCAATTTTTTGGTTAGATAATTTTTGACCGGGAAAATATAATGTTTGACTGAAAGCTGTGAAAATTAGTGTCGAAACCAAGAAACTCTCGGAAGAATCGTTGCCAGCTAATGTGTGAAATTTCATGGAAAATTCTACGGATTTTTAATGCCAATCACACACAGTCGGAAAAAAACTGCGCATACTTGGACTAAGAGATTTCTGGTGTGTGTGTGTTGTGTGTGTGTGTGTGTGTGTGTGTGTGGTGTGTGTGTGTGTGTGTGTGTGTAGGGACGCATTTGTTTTACTGGACTGTGCAGGGCGCCGGCTGGCCCGGCCTGCGCAGGTTTACCTTTAAGGATTTCCACAATCTGTGTGGGTACCTTAATGTAAGACTGTAAAATATCTTAAAAGCTGATTAGTCGTAGAATGAATATAGTGAATCCACTGGGGAAAAATTAAAAATAGTGCCCCAGGAAAATTTTTATTGTGTCTATGAATTAAAACTCAATATACAGAGGATTCTGTGTCCTAAATAATTAAAATAAAAACATAAATATTCAAGTGTTGGACACGTTTAACTTTTAATTACCCTGTGAATAACCGGTCAGACATTGACGTTGCAGAAGCCTGTCTGCATCGCTAGCAAGTTGTGAAACACGAAGAAAGAGCAAAAGATATAGTATAACATCACTGTAAATAACAGGTTTCTAATAATAGAAAAGATATTGCTTATTTTACAATGATAATAATAATACAAGATTAAGTGTCTTAGGTAGTTTTTTCAGTGCCGCCATCGCTATTTATTTTTACGGTAATGTTTCCCTTTATTTTATTTATTCGAAAATTTAAGGTGCAAACACTTAATTTTTTTAAACACCAAACAATATACTATTCACAAATTATTAAGGCGAAAAGTTACAAATATGAGAGTTATTGTAACATAAATGTAAATTTTTAATAAAACATCTTACCTACCAAACACACAATGTTTTTCAGGTTCCTGTATGAAAGACCTAACAGTATCAGTCATTATAATGATATAAGCCATATTATTATAATGACTAAGATATTTTTACAACGATGCCATGCAATTTATTTATCTTAATTATCTATTTATAATAATTATCATCAACACTCTTTAATATATAAAACAAAGTAAAATATAATTTGTATCGACAATTTAAAAATTTTATACTTTTAGTCTATTCTCAACTAAAATTCCTGAGTTAATCAAAATATTCGGTTTTCGCCGAAAGTTGTAGCAAAAGCCGAACTCTGGCTTCAGCCGAAAATTGACCTTTGGTCGGACACTAAGTGATGCCGGGGCGTGCTGTAAGTTCCAACAGCCGTAAATTGAACAGCCCATGCACATCCCATCCGTAGCCAACGTGTGACCAAAACACAACCCAAGTAAATGTTTTTTAATAGAAACGCATATTGAACACTGCCCACACTTATGCCTTATACTCAAATCTCCATCACTTTTTCCAGAATTAAATATGAAAGCAAGACGGCAACTTCTTCTCAATTTACAATCTGAATCTGAGGATGAAAAAGATTTTATCCTGTTGAACCTACTCAGAAAAAAAAATAGGTAAAACGAATAAAAGGTACAATACATAAATTACTTTTATGTAATCTTCATAAGTGGTATCATATAATATGGGAAAACTCCTAAAAATTTCAATTAATTTTTTTAGGAGTTAGAAAAAACTAATCACACTGACAAAAATAGGGACCCACGATTCACAAAACTTGGTTGCTAGCACAATTCAATCCAGGCGCTTCAAAAAAAAATGTTTAAAATGTTAGACCAAAAATGTAAGGTAAAATTCATAAAATTTTAGTTGGCGAATCCAAAAACGGTCTAAAAAAATCGGCAAAATAAGACGTAAAAAACGATAAAAATTTAATTTTTTGTTACTGGACTGAAAATAAATACGTTTGCAAATATTAAAATAAGGTTAATTACTAGATGTTTACCCTTCTTTGTCACTTATAAATGCGCTATTGTTTAGTTTTAGATGTCGTATTACATTACGATAGTCCAGGAAGACTTTGAACTAGGGTTGTAACGGAGGCCTTCTTAGCGGAGGCGGATGCGGAGGAAAAGAGGTTCACCTCCGTGGATGCGAAGGTAAAATTTGAAGTGGAAAAAATAGAAATTCATGATTTATTAAAGTCAAAAATATTTATTTTAAATAGGCACATAACATACATACATGTACATGTACTAGCTTTCTTGGCCACAGAAGATTTGTCATCGCCAATTCGACTTGCAACAAGCAAAATCTTGACCACTTCACTCGCAAAAATACAGACGAGCGGCCGCGTCGCCCAGCGTCGCTCCTTGCGCATTGTATGTTATTGTAAATAAACCTCCGTTAAAATTCCGCATAAATTTTTCGGAGGCGGATGCGGAGGTCGATTCTTTGCGGAAGTTCCGCAGTAACGGAGGCGGAGTTTCGTTACAACCCTACTTTGAACCAGTACCAAGCATCAACGTACCGTGGGTCTTAATTAAAAAGGCTGGTAGTTTATTAACACGAGACTTTATGATTCGAAGAAAAAGAAAAGATATTCGAATGTTTAACAGTTTAAATACTCTAAGGAAGAAAAAGCGGACAAAGTGGGAATTCAAGCTTCTTCAGATGGACTGCAAAGGGATGTATATGGGAGTGAGCTTTCGTGCTATTCCCTATTGGAAATTTAAGGAGGAAAAATTATACCGGCAAATTCGTTAGAATAAAAGTAGAAATACCTATAAGGTAATATAATACTAATAGGCTAACACCCTATGATAAGTCCAGAATAAAAAAAAGAGCCACACATTTTTATTTGTGATAACCTCTGTATTCTGTATTCCATTGTATCAGGTAAACTACACAGTGTGCTTCTCTTTTCCATTTACTTTAATTTTAAATTGTTCTCAGAAGCAAAAGACGTTTCTAAAAAATATTAACCCACCTAAAATCCCTACAAATCTGATGTATGATTCATGTTGGAAGGTGACCGAAACCGTCATCCTTCCGGAAACAACAACGAACTAACCATAAAAAAAGTCAACAACTTACCCACCATCTGTGTGACATTTTTTATTCAAAGTATATTAAGCAGATCCTTAATTTTTTATTTTTCTCTATTAGAAAATAAATGACACATTGCAAGAGCTCCTAAAAGTTTCTTAATTACTTTTTTTTCTGTCTAATCAGGGATTTCCAAACCAGGGGTTATTTTATATTAGATTTTGCCAAAAGAGTTATTAAAGGGTTTTAAATTTTTTACCTGGGGTTTGCTTGCAAATGAAAGGGTATAGCACAGGTAGTAATGTCCCAGAAAGAAATACTCCAGTATATTATTGGCTGCTTTTTACTTGGCACATGATCACAAAATAAAAACGATATAACTTGATCTTCCTATACTGCAGCATAAGGCGTCACATAATTATTTAAAATTTGAGTGACTATCCCCCCAAAAATAAATAAATAAAAGAAAGATTTTATTTATTTCTTTTTGCTACCGAAAATTATCAGTATAGGACCGGATTCACGTTGGGCCAATGCTATATTAAAAATATAATTAAAATAAATGTCTACAAAACTCATATTTAAATAAAATGAATTACTAAAATATTAAAGAAACTTATCATGTTAAAAATATGTAATTTTCCATCTGCTCTTTAGTTCATTCGTGGGAAACTCGTTATTCAAATTTACTGTATGTTTTGCAGCTTGGTTTATTATGCAATTTATGCCGTATATAAAATAAGTTTGTGGTTTACCTAACACTTTCTTTTTTACTGCGTTTTAATTCGCTTAATATATTATACGAGTATTTGCAAATTATTTTCAATGTATGTTTTTTTCAACCAGGGAACATATTTGTTCGTCATTGATATTTGTTTAAAAGTGCGCCAAGGCTACACTTCCACCACCAGTGTTGATATGACGCAGAGCATGCGCTGATTCCAGTCATGCGCTGCAATCTTCGATCAAGTAACCGTATAAATAGGACCTCCATAGAGCACATCCTCAGTCCATCATCTGACACCAATTAAACATCATTCAAATGCTAAGAATGGCATTAACAAAGCGTCTGCAAAATTCCATAAAGAATACAACTAACGAACGGGTAAATTTTCGGATTGTAGATAATTTACATCCATCTATTTATGAAAAAAATTTTAGTACCCTCACAATACAATATCAATTTTGCGTCCAATTTGTCTGTCTGTTATTTTGGCTTAAAAAAAACGCAATATATGTATTAGAATTTGTTTATATAGGTAATCGTATTTAACTATGTGTAATTTTAATTTTGTGTTGTATGAAATAGTATAATATGTCTTTTAAAATAAGAGAAGAACATTTAATTGCGTATGCCGATTTTTCGAGGAGCATCGGGATTTTGCCACAGGGCGATTATCTTGCTCTAATGCCCGAGAGGAATTTAAAAAGCTATGGGGCGAGCTGACAAATATTTTAAACGGCATTGGATATGGCACAAGAAGCACAGAAAAGTGGCAAAGGGTAAGTGCATTATAAAATAATGTTTACAACCAAATATTAATGAAAACAAGCTAGTTGGGATTTAAAGTCCTTATATAAGTATAAGTTTTAAGTATATAAGTTTTTATCTAATGGAAGAATGTGATGTTCTTATATATGTCTACAAAAATCTGTCCAATATCTAATTGCACCCATTAACTACTAAAATTTTAAGATTTTTCTACTAAGATTTTTATTTATAAGTTGAAATAGGTACTCTAACACAAGGGCAAAAATTAACCATTAGAATCTTGTTGACATGTTGTAATCTATTAGTTAACCATAGATACATTGTTACAGACATGGTCCGATTATAAGTTAAATTTAAAAAAGAGGGCATCAGATCTAAAAAAACAGCAGACTGGAACAGGAGGAGGACCTGCAATCAACAAAACTTTAACCGACACTGAAATCAGAATATTAAATATTCTCGGAAAAACTTTTTTTGAAGGCTGTGGAACTGAGGAGAAGGGTGTAAGTATGTCTAATATAATACATTATAAAGGTGATCTAATAATACTTGTACTATTCACACAAAAATATATTGAACAATGGAAAATATTTTTAGTTATTTACATTTTTGCATGTATTTTATGACTTTATTGCTGTGTTATTATACTTTGGAATGATTGTTAAGTGGATCAAAAATATTTTCCACTATTTGACTTATTTTTCGTGACAATAGCACCCATAAATTTGTAAAAAAAATGACTTTTTAGCTCTTAGAGTAATAAAAACGAAACAACTACCAAGTAATTATCTAATATGTCTCTTTTGTTTTAGTTTGAGTTGTATAAAATTAAAAATCTTACAAAAGAAAATGTTTGTCCTGCAACTGTGACTTCTGGGTCATTGTCAATTAGGTCTGACAATGAACTTGTCAATACATTGGACTGCCTAACCTCGGTGTTAATACCACCAAATCAACAAGAGAAAAGAAAAGCACCAGAAGATATTGAGGACGACCACGATTATTTGGCCACCAATTTAACCTTACTTAATAAAAAAAAAGTAAAAAAAGACAATATAACAAACTATTACCAAGACACAATTCGAATCTTGAGGAACATTGACAGTAGACTGAAAAGATTGGATGCTAGAATGGCAAACTTGGATAGCAGATTAGAAAACATAAATAATACGTTGTCCAATAAGTTAACCGATTTATGTAGCATTTTAAAAAATAATCGAACATAACATACCTAGTAAAATAGTTATAGGTATGTTAAGATTTTTTTCACCCTACACTTTAATGTTATGTATTACTTAGCCTTAAGTTTAAATATGTTTTGTATAAGTTTAAATATGTAGATATTATTTTTAAATATTATTTGTCTTAAATATAAAAGAATATACTGTTTTTGATAAATTAGTTCCTATTTCCTATAAAGGTAAAGATTAAAACTGTAATCTTTAATGCTTTTTGTTATTACTTATTAATTGATTTATATACATAAAATATGTAGTTAAGAAGTTATTTATGTCTATCAAGTAAAATGTTATTTAGTTAAATATTTTTTTGTTTAAAAAGGATTTTTCATTTGTGTTTATGGATAGTCACTTTTTTTTCACTAGTCACTTTTTGAGCTGTTTTTTTTTGAGTTGCATTTGTTACTATGTAGTTAGTGCAATTATTTGACTTATTAATATATAAAACTATATTTTATCATACTTGTTTTTTTTAGTTTAACAAGTAGTATAAAAATATTTAATTATGAAATAAAAATAGAAAATAAAGGAACTTTTTTAAATTTTTTTAATAATTCATACTTTTGAAATTAAAATTAACTCTTAAATTAAAACTATTTTATGCCACTACTAACTTATTCACATAACATTCAGTTTTTGTTGTTTTGCAGTACAGAATATTAAAAAAAAATTAAAAACAGCTGACACATCTGCGGTTATATAGGTTTAATTAAAAAACAAAAAAAAAACTAAAATCATTTAAGTAAGAACCCAGAACTTCTGTTTTTTTTTTTAATTTATTTGAACATTTATTTTGTCGAACAGGTTTTTTTAGGAATATGTTATCTGGCAAAAACAATATTTATTATTAAAAAAATACAATAATTCAAGTATTTTTTAATATTTACCTTTCTATTTTATAATTTAGACATAAAATAATAAGTAAATTTATAACATGGTTTCTAATGACTATTTTTAATATGGGAAATTAAAACAAAACTAGAATGTACATTAAATATTTATTAGATATTAAAATATGTGTTGACAATATTTGCCCTCACTACCTCTCCCTCTCGATTTCCTTGATTGCCCAATATATTTGGATTTTCCATGTCACCGAGCATGTCACCATCAGCTTCATTCTCTTCTTCATACTCAATATTATAATTTAAACAAAGGTTGTGTAACACACAGCAAGTATTCACCAGATTGCCTACAAAGTCTGGTGCATACCGTGCTACTCTCTCCTTTAGTAGACATCTAAATCTTCCCTTTAAAACCCCTATTGTCCTCTCGATACAATTTCTGGCTCTAATATGACTTTGATTGTACCGCGCTTCTGCAGATCCTTCCACAGGGTTATGGTATGGGGTCATTAATATTGGTTGTAGTGGGTAGCCTGAGTCACCCAACAGCCATGTTCTTCTTAGGCCTTGGTTATACTGGGTCATAAGAAAATTTCTTATTTCGGAATTTCTCCATATGAAGGCGTCATGTGTTGACCCCGGATAATTAGCATTCACAGACAAAATTTTTAGTTCCGAATCACATATTAATTGCACATTTAAAGAGTGGTAGCCCTTGCGGTTAATGAAATTATGTTCTTCATTCCGTGGTTTCAAGATAGCAATGTGCGTGCCATCAACTGCTCCTAAAACTCCAGGAAACTGAAATTTGCGCATGAAACTTTCTTTAATAATGTTTATCTCTCTTCGTGTTGTGGGAAATTTTATGAATCTTGCGGTCAGGTTCTCATTTATGGCATTCGTTACTTCTTGAATGTATCTACAAAGACATCATAGTTAAGTACTGGTTTTATTACTTCAAAAAAAGAAAAGCTTACCGATGAGCAGAAGTTTGGCTAACTCCTAGATTAAAATCTCCTCCAATGCTACGTTGGTAACAGCCGGTAGCATAAAATCTCAGTGCCACTAAGATTTTTTGCTGTGGAGTAACCCTATTTCTGTATCTTGGCCGGCGTAGATGTGGGGTTAATTCATGACACAGAAATTCAAATAAAGCCTGTTGACACGAAACAGTTCCTTAAATCTGTTTTCTGAAAGTTCATTTAAATTTAATTCACTTCTAATTTTTCCTTCTTTTTCGTCTTAAAGACAAATTGATGGCTCTGTTTTTCTTCCTGAAGGGCAACTTCCCGAAATATTGGTAACATAATTAAGGGTAGGCACAGAGCAGGCGCAGATGAATACAAATTTTTTTTATATGGGATAAAAGTTTTATTTGAAAAATATATATAAAGCTGGGCGAGAAATTAATATTTATGAAATTCAAAACAAAACAATAAACACCAAAAAAGCACAAAAAAAGAAATGGCGGATAAAAATTATGACAGTTGACACGTTGACGTGCTACGGTTTCGAGTCGAGACACATAAGAATCAGATTCTACTCGGGACCGAATTTCGTCTCGAGCGAGATCTATCGATACGAGACGTGACGCATCGACCAATAAGAATTAGTCCTGGGATGATGTACTTATTTACCAGCTTCCTTTCTACAGTCTTGCAGCTAAATTTTATTTTAATGTTCCTAACCTTCGACTTTCCTTTCAATAGATCTATGAATGTTATTGCAGGTGGCCACTTTTTAACGCTGGAGTTTTCCAAACCTCAATACGCACCAACTCTTATTTCTTTATCATATAAATAATCTTTTCTCTTTCTCGATTATTTCCACTCGACGTTTTGCTTATGATAGTACCCTCCATTCTAATTTTCAATTGCAGAAACGATTTAATTAATATTGGATCGGAGCACTAACAATATTGGCTAGTTTAACGTTTCAGTCATGTTTAGTGTCCCTGTTGTGTGTTCTGTATTTTAAAAGAAAATTATGCTTTACTGCACTGTGCAAAAGAAAATAACAGAAGGGCTTATAAAAACAAGCGGATCTGCATAATAACAGACAGCCAGGCGTCACTAGGGGAACTAGTAAACCCCAAGGTAATGTCCAAGCTGACATGGGAAAGCCAAAAAAACTGGAAGTCCTGGGAGAACACAACAGGCTAACTGTGGGTACCAGGATATTCGGGAATACAAGGTAACATAAAAGCGGATGGGCTAGCGAGCCAGGGATCATCCACACCATACTTTGGACCAGAACTTGCCATTGGAGTGACCAAAACCACAGCACGAGGGCAAACCAAGAAATGGATCAGAAACAAACACGTATGATACTGATCAAGCATCAGCAGAATAAGACATGAAAAAGGCTTCATAAAGGGGTTATTCAAAAGAACGAAGGAAGAACTACTCAGAAAAAATAGGAAAAGACTTCGCATAACAGTAGGGCAACTATCAGGGCACGATAAACTAAGGAGACACCTACACAAGATAGGCTCATACAATGGGGTTGCAGAATGTGAGACGAGGAGGAAGAAACAGCCTACCATATCCTGTGCGAATGTAAAGCGTTCAATCACAAAAGAAAGGCATTATTTAGGCAATCGAAAATGAGCCCACAGAATATATCAACCAACAACGGTATTATACAGACTTGTAGAAGGAACACGACTAGTGGGATGATTGCTTTAAAAGGAAAATGGAAGATTAGGCACAAAAAGTTCAGGAATTTGCGCTGCCTTCGGTAGTAAATCAAAACGGCTCGGCTCCCAGGAAAAGAAAAAAAAAACAGCTTTCAATATATTAACACAATTCCTTTACATTCCTCTTGGAAAAACTCTGCTTTGTCTGCTCCTTTACTCCTAGAGTCCTTGGGCTGTGGAACCTGCAGTCTGCAGAGGTCTTTTCTTTCTCTACAACCTTTAAGCGTTTAGGCCCCGAGTTAATAATCTGTCTTTCCTAGGTCACCCACCATACGTTAGAACTTAAGCTTTAAACTTACGTGAACTGTCCCTAGACTAAAAAACAATTAAATGATGGTGCATTTAAATTTGGAATAGATTTTTTATATAAGTTCGCTTGATTCCGGTACGGACCCTTTATTAACGCACACCCGAGTTTTCTAGACCGGTTTTATCTTTAACTTAATTATTATAAAGAATAATATAAATAAAAATACATGAGATCAGAAAATTTAAATGGCATAGTTTACTTAATCTTTATAACGGCTTTTTTGTAATCAACTTGACTTTATGCGTATTACCGTATTTAAATTAATTGGTATCAAATTAAAGACAACTGCTTTTTAAGCAGATAACACATGTTTTTAAATGAAATGATTTTTTGTTCTACTGATTTTATGGTTTTACTCTTCAAAACAGTTACTGGATTTTTGCGATACTTGCAATTCTATTCGATAATTATTATCTGCTCAAAATGGCCGGTATCAACATTTGGGACTCATATTTTTATCCGATGTTGTCCTTTAAGTCGATTCACCTGTTTTGTGGGATTGGACTTTCTCGGGCCGATCGTACGACAGTAAACACGATGGTGTAAACAGGATTTGGATTGAATATGACAGATGTACATACTCGGTTGGATTTTGAGGTTAGGAATTTTATTTTTTTGTGTTGTGTTTTGTGATTATTGTTTTTTGTTTTAAGCTTCTCTTTTATTTTTTTTTTGCAAAATATAGTAAATAATGAGTACCGAAAGTTGTGAACAATCATACATTTGATCGATCTTATAAACATAAACGTAATCACAATCGGCAGGCCAATCACAAAAAAAATGCTTGAAACACACGAAATTATTTAATTTTTTTGTGGTCGCCTAATTAAAATAACTAAAAATAAAAAGATCACACTTGGAAAATTGGTACTTTTTACCATTATAAAACAATAAAAATGGGTCTACTTAAGTTCTGTCTAGATGCTTTAGTAAACCACAAATTTAATCTTTTTGCCAAAACAAATATTTGACAATTCATTCTAGGAGATAATTTTTTTCTCAAGTCTTATATTTTATTTACCTAATATAACTAATACCTCATATACCTTCTTCGCTTCTTCGAAATGCCCTTTGTGAAGAAGAAAATGTTAAAACTTACCACATTCTTCGTCTGTGAATAGGCCGCTGGAAGCTTTAGAAAGGGAAAGAAACCGGTTATTAATGAGTAAGAGAGAGACGTAAGGTCCCCAGCCAGGATCCTTTCTACTTAAGTGTGGCCCCGGTGTTGTCAGATTATTAGAAAATTAATAAAACAGATACGAACAAATGGATATTGGAGTGTAAAAATGGTAATGGATTTTATAAATAGGATATTATTATAATGTTAGTTTAAGTAATTTTTATTTTGATGAACTTTTCTAATCAATCACAACTAAATATAAGTTTTTTTTGGTTCAAATTTTACAGCTATTAAATCTACCTGATTGGGATTTTATATATATATATATATATATATATATATATATATATATATATATATATATATATATATATATATATATATTTTATATATAATTTAAATTGTAATTATATTTGAAAAATAATAAAAATTTAAATAAATTTTATAATTTTTTTAAATTTAAATTTTTCTTTTAATTTTTATTATTATTTTTTAAAATTTTAAAAAATAAAAATTTTGAAAAAAACGGGCCATTAATTTTTTTTATGTTGTTTTTCAAATCTTCTTTTAAAGCAAGTAAAAATATGACCCAAAAAAAGTAAATATTTTAAAATTTTCTACCCTTTGGGGTTTTAAAATCTCATTTTAAATTTTTTTTTTTTCCTATAAAAGATTTTTATTTTTAAAAAACCAATGTTGCTTTTTTTCGTTTAAAAATAAAATAATCTTTTTATTTTCCAAATGATTTAAATAAAATTAATACGCGGGAAGAATGTACTATAATATAATTATTATTTATAAAATTTAAAATGGATTAAACTGAACACAATTTAGATTTTAAAATTTTAAATAAAACAATAAAAATTGGTAAAATAAGATGTAAATCGAAGTGCACATTATAGAATAAAGAAAATCATTTACCTTTCGAAATAAATTACTACTTGTAAAATATAACGTAAGAATGGGTTTTAGCCCCTTCCCCCAGAAAGGACATGTATAAATTTTCCTGACCCCCCTCCCCTCAATATTCTTACGTAATTAATGAATGGCCCCTAAGAATACACGAGATTTTTAAATTATTTTCACGTGTACAATCCACTTCTGGAGTCTGATCCATTCCTCCCGACTCACCTTTTATATCATAAATTGTATATTATTTATTATAAAATACATTTTAAAAATTATAAAATAACCGATATTTTATTTTTATAAATACCTTATTTAAACAATATTTATTAAAAACTACAAAGCTTTTTTAAGAAATTTACGAAATAAAAGTGACAACGTCGCAATTTAACGCACTGAGGATAAAGAAAAGAGTCGCCAGTTCAAAACCACGGTTGGATACCAAAATCGTGTTGGGTCTCCAGTGAGGTATTCAAAATGTCGGTATTCTAGTAAATTTTACAGAACATTCGTAGTCTTTAAGTGAGAAAAAGTCTGATAAAATAAGTGCCCATAACTTAGCAAATAGTGACGCGCATACTGTTCAGTGTAGAAAATTTAATAGCACCAGTTAGGTGCATAATAATAAAAGCTGGTGGTGATAGTTGTTTTATTGTATAACAGTGGATTTGTGATATTTTTTGAAAGTTAGGATTTCGCATCTGTGATAAAGCACGGTTCTGGATTATCAGTCTTTTTGCGCATTTCGATAAATTTCAAAGGTAATAATAAAGCTTTCACAACAAAAGACATCATTTATATTTTATTATTCTTAGTTTCATTTAAAAATTAAAAAATAACTCAAAAAATTGCACTTTTATAAGAAAAGCGTAAATGAACTTCAGGCCTTGTCAATAATAAAACTGTTAATTAATATTAATTGTAAACGACAAATTATCAATTAACACATTTGTAAAAGTTATTAAAAATTGTTTATTTTTGTTATTAGCAGATTTCTTTATGGTGCGTCTGACTGCGGCAACATGTGTGTAAATACATTTAAAAAATCAACATGTGAATCTGCTTAAGATCCTAAATTCGCTTTTTCTAATTTTTCAATTAATTTAAACAACACTAAACTACAAAACGACATAAGGAATTGCAGCAAGGTTAAGTAATTTAAAGCAAAATGTTTTGAGACTAAGGCGATGTAGTATTTTATTACTGTAAATTGGTAATTTTGGTTTTTATGGTGGTTATAGATATTAATAAACGTAGTACTGTTTTTATCTTGATCGGAAAAAGTATCAGTGCCTACATTTTCACCTATTTCCCAATTTAAAAAAAATTGCTTTGCTTCTGTTTTCATCTGAACTAGAATTCGATCCAGGCATATAGGGCGCCCTCAAGGTCTGCACAAGATATCTTTTCTTACAAAAGACAACTAAACGCATGGCTATATTGGTGACAAAAAAATCTGTTCTATTTAGTTTTTAGATGTTTTTAATATATTTACCTACAGATAAAAAGGACAAAGAACATATGGTCGATTTTCAACAACGTTGTTAATCTTTACAAAAGCTGTTATTTTATGCCAAGTATTGTAGCTTATTAACTTCAAAGATGTGATATAACTGCTTATTTTTAATTGTCTTTAAAAAAAGCAGTACTCAATACATTTCACACTTGTCTTAAAACGACATAATTGTTTATTTTTGTTAATAGCAGATTTTTCATGTGACGTTATCAAGTTTGCGCATACATTTTAGAAATAAACACCTAGTTTTTTTTAAATAGAAACGGCGTTAATTTCGGTGTTATGGAATGTCAAATAGTTATTTAAATTGACCCCAAAGGTTATCTGAATTAATGTTTATTAAAAGATTTACGAGTTATACAATAACTGTTGTTCAACGCACATGTGTGTCAGGTTTTGATACTTTTTTAATTGAAATCTAATAAAATAGAGGTCATTTTGGAGAATCAACAGATGTATTGGCTAAAAAATTTTAAGCGTTATCGCCATATTAACTAAGAATACTAAGATGGTCTTAATTTAAAACAATTTCTACGGGTTCAAACTGACAACTATAGGAATAAGTAATAATATATAATGTAGATTAAGAAAACAGTATTTTCTTTAATTTATACCAATAAAAATATAAATGCATTAAATTTTGGGAAAAAATAAAATCTACTTTTTACAAATTTCAATGCTTAACTTCGACATTCTTATAATTTTTATAAAAATAGTTTGAGTAATAATTATCAGCTAACCTAAATCTTATAAAGACATACCGGAAAATGGATAATCATAAATATTCCCAGAACTGAATTTTAATTTTAATGAGAACTGACTAGTGCAATTTGTATCATTTATTGTCATTCAAATTTTTGTTAATCACTATGGGTATTTCCTTATATTATTCTTTTGTCGTTTCTGTACAAGACTTCCCAGCCAGAAAAATAAATGTACCTTTGTTAGGTAAGAATACAAACTGTTATAAAACAATAAATTGTTTTACAGTCAAAAATAAATACTATAACACTTATACGTATTTACCATCTTTTTAAACAAAATTTTTACACCGCTGAAAACGAGGCTAAGGACAACTATGAATATTTCTGAGATTACCCAAGTTGTTTTAAGTATACCCCAAATTTTTCTTTAAATTAAATATCGCGGTGATATATACACCAAATTATTTTAATTATACAGAATTTAGAAATTACCCAAAAAAAGTTTTTTGATTTTGGACATTTTATTTGTATACTTGATCTTTTGTTTAAGTTTACAAAAATTCTACAAAAACAACAAATTTATAATTAGATCATTTAAAATTTAATAAGACAAAAAAAGCAAATGGCTATAATCATGAAAAAGTTAGTATTTTGTGTAAAAAAGGGTATTAATGGGTAATAAAAGGAAACATATTTTCTGATTTAAAATTCACGGTGGTTTAGAATTGAAGGTATTTACATGCTTTTTTGCTACTTCAATAAAAAATGCGTGTAAGAGGGTATCTACCAGAGCTTGTTATAATAAAATATGAAAAGTTTTAGGTCAAATACAATACTATAATATATACAAAAAATTTTAGGATAATAATATATATTGATGCTAAAGATTTGTCCTTAACCGCGATGAAAAATAAAACAATTTACCTATGTTACGTGAAAATTTGAAAAAACATAATGGAAATTCGGTAATTTCCCGGAAAACATTTTTTGCAGCCCGGTTTACTGTGCTATGAACGTCTACGAATTTAATATTTAAAAAGTCACAATGCAAACTGTATAAGTATAAACGGATACATATCAGGGTAAGAATAAACTAATAATTTTTGATTCAAAGCAGTATACAGCAAACAAATTACGTTTTGTTTTTTATTTAAATGTTATAAAAAATCATTTTTTTTTAAATCCCGGAACTTGTTCTATTGTTTATGTAAAAACTGAACAATTTCGTATTTAAAAAAAAATTTATAGTTTAAATTTCGCACTGTTGAAGAAATGAAAATATAATAGGTGGTTCTTTGGAAAGACTATATTGGGCAACACTAATGTATATCCCCAACTTTAACAAGGCTTTGAAGAGGTCTGTCCCCAAAAATTAATTTAGTAAAAGGAACAAATGAAAAATTAAAATAATTTTAAAATGATTAAAGTTTCTTTAATTTCTGGATTTATTAATTAATAACTATTTTTTTTAAATTTTTAAAAGGCTACGAAGATGTAAGTTAAGGGGAATTTTATTTTCACATGTTTAAAAAATCAAAATACATCAAAATTTTACTCAAAAACTAAAATGCCAAAATTTAACTAAACAATAACCTTGAACAATTAATTTTGCAAGATTTACTCATTTACGGTGTGGATAACTTAATTAAATAGTTAAGAAAATTAAGTTTTCCTAATAGTCCAGTAACTGAAGACCTAAAAGTACCCAAAGCTGTAAATAAATCTGTAGTTTTCATTTGTGGGCAACATCGTAGGTCTTCGCGGATGCTTTCGAGCGAGAAAAAGTTTATCACGATTCCGACGTGGGAACCCGCTGAAAATGGCCCCCTAAATGGTTTCTACCATTTTTTTCGCAACACCAATATTTTTCGCAAAAACGGCGGTCGAAAACATTCCACACTGGATAGATAGCCGGAAACGGCTAAAAAATGTAGATGGGCAAAACAATTTTTTATCAAAATGCCTGAAAGATGGTGAAGGAAATTTTCTGGAATCATTGAACACTTGCTAAAGGTCTCATTATAAAAAAGAAATGTATATAAAAACCATTTTTCTAAAAATATCAATAAATTAATGAGACACTCTCAAAATATAATGAAAAAAAACTTTGACCGCTTTTTTAATATTCTAGACAAATCAGGATTTTCCATTCCGATGAACTTTGAATGATTAAAAAATGTACATTATTGCCCGAGTAATGGAACAATTCGTCCGCCCGCTTATAAGTGAACCCATGAAGATAGCGGCATTCTAGCGGTAGAGCGGCAGCTGAAATGAGGGGACTTTTGGGTCCCGTTACCTCGAAAACTATCTATTTTTTGAAAAAATTATAAGGACCATTTTTGTAGATTACAAGACGATATTCATTTTTTGTCCCAACAAAAATTCTCCAATTCGCATATTTTAGCAGATATTAGCGGAAAAGCCATTTTTCAGGCCTTGAGGGGCCATTTTCAGCCTTTTCCAACCTGTTAATGTTGATAAACTTTTTTTCGCTCGAAAGCAATCCCGAAGACCTAAGAATTGCGCCACAAGGGAAAACTGTACAGATTTATTTACAGCTTTGTCCCTGCAATTACTGGACTATAAAGAAACTGTATTAGAAAAAATACGTTTGAATATAAAAAATGTCGGAGTCTGATTCATGGCAATAAAATTAAGTAAATCACCTTATACCTCCTGCCGTGAATAGTTTTATCAGCAAAACGTTAATCACATTTTATTGCTTAGTAGCAAAAAAGAAAAATCTAATCATGTATTGTTTAACATTATGTCCTCTTGTTAAAATAATGATTACACGTAAATTTGATATTAGGGGAATTTGATATGCAAAAACTTATAAACATTATCTTTTTTATGATAAAGTCTACAGGATATCCTAGTGTATAATAATAAAAACTTAAATATAGTAAACATAACCTCAATTAATATTTTCTTCTGCTTTTGTCACATACACAGTAAGCCAAATACAGTTAAACCCTGTTTTCTGTTTTCCTTTTTTATTATTGTTTGTTAAAAATTGTCTTTACAGTTTAAAAGGTTGGTTTGTTATTCAGAAATATTTTACACTATTTTACACTTTTTGTACACACCTAGTCCTAAAATACACCTTCGATAAGAGCGCTTACTCAAAAAAAGTGTAAAATAGTGTACACTATTTCTGAATACAAACAGACCTAAGGTTAGTTAAAAGTATAAAATATTTTTACTTTACTTCGTAAGGAGACAGACGTGATACTAAGCCATAAGAAAATAATAATTTAAATAATGCATTGCGTTTAAAACATACTTAAAACAACTTTAATAATGATTTAAAAATTTTGCACGAAGAAAATGAATTCTTAAAAATTAAACTATTTGAATAGCATAAAAATAAACAAACATAAAAAATAGGTAAATGGTTCTTTCTTGCTAAATTATAAACCCTTTTGAAAATTTAATGGATAATTTTAAACATAAGTAACTAAGGCGTGTTGTTAAATTCATCAGATGGTTTAGCGCTGAAATCTATCGTGACGTCACACTAGATTACCGCTAGTTTTATCCTTGTCCATATACTACTAAAACAACGGTCATCTTCTCTTTAGCGCTTTTCCATCAATTAATTTAAAAACGGCTTGATGGAACAGGATTAGTGCGCACGATTCATCGATGAATTTAACAACACGCCTCTACATACGAAATTTGAAATTAAAACAGGTTAAGATAACGAAATTGCTACGATTAAAGAAGCATTTATTGTAAATAACGCAATTAATTAGTCAAAATGTTAACAAAAAGTTCTGTTTATTTCACATATATTTGTGACATTCGTTTTTAACAAAAAAAAAGTTAAATAACTATTGTATTTTTTACCGTAGAATCCAAAACAATAATTAGCAGAATAACACAGGCAAAAAAAAATAAGTGGTGTGTGCTAGGTGTCGAACTAGGATTTTCTGGCGTATTATTTTCCGCTGAACACGAATCTGAAGTCAAAATTGGGGGTCAAACAGCAAAAAATCGAAAAAACCCCAAAAAAACCGACACGGTACATTTACCGGCAGAAACCTGCTACCACGGAAGGTTTTGACGACGACTTTATAAACTATAAGAGATACAACAAATTTCATAAATCAAAAAAAAAAGTTTTTCAAATTGTCTATTAAAAAGTTATATAAACATTTATGATAAGATAAATAATAAATGAAAACGGTAATGTAATTTTGACAAAAAATTTCAGTCCAAAACAGGAAAAAAAATATATTTTTATTATTGTAATTTTTGAGTTTTTTTTTAATAATAAATCATTTATTTTATTTATTTGAATCACTTAAAATTTGCAGAAAAAATCAAAAATAAAAAAATAATAATTTTTAATTTTTTTTCCAGAGGTCTTGAAAAAATCCTGAAAATTCGGTTTTTTGATTATAACTCGAAAAATATTGCATCTAGACAACCAAGTTATAAAACCTAAATTAAAGGTTTTTTAAAAATACATTGTTTATGTCTATTAAGTTTCGTGTATATTTTATAGATTTTAAGATATTGACGTTTTAAATTAAAAAAAAATCGTTAATATCTGAAATTACGCCTTTTCTCGATATGCGCTGTTTGACCCCCAATTTTGACTTCAGATTCGTGTTTAGCGGACAAAAATACTCCTAGTCCGACACCCAGCACACAATCCTTTATTTTTTTGTTGTCCTGTACAATTTGAATTAAAACAACATAAATTTGACATAAAATCATCATTTTCATAATGGGACACATAATTTATTGGTTTTTAAAAGCGTTTTATTTTTCTATACGTTTCAATAAAAAAGATTTCGTATTTATTTTAAGTAACAAGAAAATTATTTTATACAATACTTTTTTATTTTCACTGGAAACTTTGACCCAGGAATTTTTATTGAACAATTTTTGTAGCTTTGACTATACTGCAGGTCTTTACCCATTTTTGGCCATAAAAAATCGAAAAATAGAGAGAATGGCATGTTTTTTTTTCATTTTGTTCCATTTACCGATTTACGAATCTTTTAAGAAAAATCCAAAAAAAAGTTTTTGTTGTTAACTTTTATTTTGAAAATAAAAAAATGGGTATTTTTTAAGTTTTTTGTCAATAAAACGCATCCATGTAAGTTTAGCAATTTCTAGTAATTTATTTTATACTTTACGTGTAAAGACAAATAATTAAAACAAAAATAAGGTATCAATTTTTGGATTTTTATTTTTTTTTTAAATCAAATAATTAATTTTTTTATTTTTTTTATTTTTCTATTTTTATTGAACTTTAAGAATGAAAATTTTTGACAACTCAAAAAAATAATCAAGTTGATTTTACATCCCAAACCAGTGAGTATTTTTTAAAGTTTTTCGTCAATAAAACGCATCCATTTAAGTTTAGCAATTTCTAGTGATTTATTTCATATTTAACGTGTAAAGACAAATAATTAAAACAAAAGAAGATATTAATTTTTGGATTTAAAAAAAAAAATTATCAAAAAATTGAAACTTGATTTTTTTATTATTTTATTTTTGATGAACTTTAAGAATAAAAATCTTTGACAACTCAAAAAAAATCATGTTGATTTTACATCCCAAAACAGTGGAGCCCCACTAATGCACAATTACCTTTTTTTGTATGTGTACGAGTTCAGTCCTTGTTGGATGACCCGTACAGTATATCACAAAATATAAGCAGGGAAATTAATATTATTCCTTAAAATATTAGGAATAATTATTTGTGATAAGAATTATTTGTTTAAAAATAAAAGCAACTTGTAATAAAAATTTCGTACAATACGAGACAATTGATAAGTATTTCGTATTTTTTTGTTAATTAAAAAAAAGTTATTTAAAATATTCAACATAAAACAAATAAATACAATTATTGTGGTCTTTAGTCTCCGTTTTAGAATTTCCAATGAAATTCATGATGGTGTTATGTCTAACTGTAATATAAACTGGAAATACAACATGGTTACTGGTAACCTATTATTGAACTGTACTTAGCGATGTGGGTAGCATCATCTGCATTTTAAATTTTGTTGTTAAGAGAGAAAGAAATATATTACGATTGTTCATTTAAGGGAACATAAAATAAAACAATATAATTCAATTACTGAAGTATTTAGATACTTGGAAATAAAACATGTTGTGTAAGACACATGTAAATAAAGATACATTATTATAATTTGATCAAAACAAAATAAAACATAATAGGCAGTGCACTAAAATTGTTGTTTTTATATTAAAATAAAATGAAAAAGATTCTTTAAAACCTATAGTCCAGTCGAGAAGTGTTTTTTGCGAAAAATAGTTAGAAGGCTTCGAAAAATATAAGCGATAGCTCATTCGACGCGGAATGCAAATCTGAGAAAGGCGCTTTGGGGAAAAAACGAAAAAAAAGCCATTTCGATTGTTGATGATAACTCAAAAACCACAAGAGCTAGCAAAAATAGCAAAAGAGATCCTTAAAGAGAAGAAATTTCCGATAAAAAGTCTTGGTTGTAACCGTCCAGGATGGCTGCAAGACAATTTTATGCAAAACCCTCTGCCGAGGGTCCGAATTTTTTTTAGGGTATTACATATTATTTGGAAATTTTTAAAAAATTATGGTGTATTCGGAACACTTCAAAGAATTTATGCCCGTTGAAATTTTAACTTAAAGTTCATTTTTCCACAAGACAATTGTTAAGTAACAAAATTGTTTTGAACTTTCGTCTTCATTGTACATTAAAAAAAATGTTTAAGTAAATGTGAACAAGTTAAATTTAGCCCTCCCCTCTCGGTACGCCCCTGATTAAAATAATAATTTAGTAAAAACACTGAAAAGTGCCTACTATTAAAAGCAATTCATATGCCAAAACTCAGATGGCTATCTAAGACGGTTCCAGAGATATAAAATAGAACCCCTATATCTCGGTGCCATCTTTGAATCGCCATAGCAACCTTATGACGCACTAGCGGACCAATGTTGATATGAACTTTTCTTTATAATTTATTATGTAGAATCACCCCTAGAATTATTCGAACAGTATTTCCGGACACCCTGTATAAGAAGTTTTTGTAGATCTTACTTCTAAAGGTGGCTCCAGACCAAACACGCTGCTCCGCTCTGCGCTGATCTGTGCCACAAAACACCGCGCCAAACCGCGCGACTTCCGTAGTTTCGTCGCATAGCGGCGCAGAACACCGCAAAGAAAAATACTGATTTGCCATTGTTCCAACTGACGCGCGCCCGATTTGATAAAATAGATATGGAGTATTCCAAAAAAGTTAAAATGGCTGGTCATTATTATCAATCATTTAAATAAAAGACGACAAAAACAACGTCGGCATGGGGTAATACGACGAAGACAATAAAGAAGTAATTTTCGATTTTACAGCGTCGATATCAATTCCCATTTTCGAAGAAATATTAGTCCAAGCATCATGCTTTTTATTTTTTATGCGATAGTTATTACTTTTGGGATCCCACAATTTCGGTTTTTGGTGATAGGGTTTACTCAATTTTTTAATAGCCTCGTGTGTCCATACAAATGTAGCATTCATTTTTTAATTCACCTCGAAACTCAAAAACAATCAAATGCACAGCGTAAATTAATGTTTTCCCGTCCAAACGAAACGCGCAGAAAAATTTGCTTTTCTTTGATGTACCGACACTTGCTGGATCGTGTTCGCTCTTATACAGAATAGCGTAAAACGGCGCCAATCAGCGCAGGTTATCGTACAGACCCACAGCGCTGCTTCGCGCTGAGCCCACATGAATCGCGCGGCCCGGTGCAGCGCGTTTGGTCTGGAGCCACCTTAATAGCTAGATAAAAAAGGAATTTCCCATTATGTATGTGTGTTAGTATGTCCGTTGGCACTGGAGTAAGCGATTTGTAGGCGGTATCGATTTAAGGGCAGGAAGATATTTCCAGTAAAATATCTTTAAAACAAATTTTTACAATCAATATTGGCTAAATTTATGATTAGTTGTACGGACCTACCAGGTTTGGAAAAGGAAGTTTGAGCAAAAAATCCTTTAAATATCATGCTACTTTCAGGGTGTTTTGGACAAGAAATGTAAAAATTATATGTATTTTTTCAATTTAACAAATTTTATTTAAAATTTTTAAAGCCAACACCTTAAAAAATAGTAAGTAATGGTAAAAATCCAAGTTAAAATGACAGTATGTTAAAGGTATTTTTACAGAATATGTGGCGTGAAATAAAACACTGACCGAAAAATATTAATAAAATCTCAAAAAATACATTTTAATTATCTAAATTGAGGAGTGTAGTAGTCAGTGGCGTAGCCAGGATGTAGATTTGGGGAGGCTGCCCAGATAAACTGTATTATTCCAAAAAAAAACTTATTTTAATGTTTTGACACATAATGAAATAAAATAAAATAAACAGTGAACGACAAAACCTATATCTTTAAAAACAAAAATAAGCACTTCTTTGGTAAAAAATATTACTTAAATAAAAAAATATCTTGCTTTTAGTGGGGACTGCAGCTCGGCAGCTCCCCCCCTGAATACTAGTATGCTAGTACTAATAATACGTTTATTTGTTTCGGTTTTTTTATACGGCGAGGTCTTTAAACAGGAATTAGATAAATTAACCTTAATGGTACAATTTTTTAAGAAAAATAAAAATTAATCGAAATACATTTGATGACTGTTGCATTTTTGTTACTCACTTAAAACGTCAGTAATTAGACTAGAAAACTAGATTTAGAAGAAAAATAGCTGAAGGCTCTCCTCCATTAGTCGAGTGGCGGCGTGTACTTTAAAGGAATAAACAAAATGGTACATCAGCCATTGTTTAATTTTTTTAGATCTAAAAAACGTACATTTATGGTAAATTCCCTATAAATTTATTGTAAATTTTTAAGTACGTTGTATAATGTGTAAAACTACAGGATTTTAACAATAAAAATTGTGTAGTTTTACCCCAATTTTTAAATTTTATAGCTCAATTCGATAGTAAGTTAAAAAAACATAACTCAAATTGCACCACTAGTTGCGTACTTGCAGGTATATTTGTTTTCAGGTATGCAATAAGCTTAGGGAAAAAATTATCATTTTTAGTGTAGGGGAATATTACTTTATGTTAATATTTGAAAAAAAGATGGTCCAAAAATTTTCTTAATCATCTATCTTGTAAAGTATCGTCCATAAACTATATTTGTATTGTGCATATATAAACCGACGGACGGATGTACGCTTACTAATCTTGTAATGCAAGCAACATAAACTGGTATTCTCGAGCATATGTGTGACCTTAAATTCTGATTAATTAAGCCTTTATTGTTTTAATCTTATATGAACATTGCCATAGAGATTACTAAATAGATACTGGTAGATTTACTTACTTATATGGAGAAAATGTACCGTATTTTATGACTGTTTAAATTAGCGCAATAAAAATACTTTTTATGCCATTAGAACTGTCCATAGGTCAACTATCAGGCAACTAAATTGGAAATCATGTGTACAAAAATAAATTTTAAAAAAATATTCACAGTAACTGGCTTCTGGGATAAATCTGAATTTTGGTTCATTTGTTTTTGCTAACGTCATGATTTTTGTATTCTTGAAGGATACACGTTTTTCTTAAATAAAAAAACTGTTTACTTTAATTTAAATAACTAATAGAACAAATCCCAGAATTTTAAAAATGTGTCCATTTCTATGGAAATAACGAATAAAACGTGATTTGTTTTAATTTAAACCTGCTTTCAATCAAAAGTTATAATTTATTTTAACCGCCATAAATAATCATGTTTATATTATAGTTTGCTTTGTGACTTTTTGAATATTACATTCATAGAGGTTCATTCCACACTAAATCGAGTGGTAAAAATATTTTCGAGAAATTACCGAATTAGATCGTTTTTTTATTTGTTTACCGTAACAAGGGTAAATTATTTTTGTGTCATGAAAGTTACAATATGGTAAAGAAAAAAATCGTTTTTTTAAACATTTTATCTACTTTTTAGTAATATTTTAACAAGCGGTTTTCTTAAAAGAAAACAAGAAGGGAAATTATTATTTAAAATCAATAACTTAACAATCTTATTGGGCCCAACACTTTTTTTATATTCTTTATATTACAAAGTCCAAAGTTCTGGTGGGTACCTAGTTATCTAAAATAACGATTATAGGACTTTAAATACACTTTTTCACAAAAACAGTTTGCATATTACTATTTTTTTAAAACCTGATTTTTAGGCCCTGATTTAATTATAATTAGTAGTAACCTTATTTGCCCATTTTAAATACAAATCCGTGACTAAAAGGAAACATGGGGAACGTTTGGCAACTTAATTGCTGATACTGTTTAGTTACAAATAATATGTGCTAAAGATCAAAAACTAGTTTGATATTATATTTTTAAAACTATTACATGATTTATATATTAGTATTCATAAATAAAATATAATATATTATATACCTATATAATCATATATTTTGATATTATGCTTTCCCACTGTTAGATGGCATTGCTTAGCCGTAAGTTGTAACAAGTGTACCAACCAACCTACTGTATCTATCTCATTTATTTTGACATTATGTCAAAATAAGCGAGCTGTGCTGCCGGTGGCCGATAGAATGACCTATGAATGCCGCTGATAGAATGACCTATGAATAGAAGGCGTTTTTGATAGAGCTTCAATAACAAATTCGCAAACTATAATGTGTTATTTTTCGTTTAAAGTTATATTTTTAGGATAAAAAAATAACAGAACCACAAGATGCCCTTTAAAACTAAATATTTTATAAAGCGTGTCAATAGGTATGAAATTAATATTAATTAACTATACACTTGAATAGCAAGAATAAAAATAATCGTCGTTTTTTTTTATGCATTGTAAAAATATAATAGAAAATTGTTGTTATAAAATTTAGGACAATATACACGGTTCGTTAAATAGCATTTCAGTATTTAACTTTCCTAATTGTCAAACAAAAACACACCAAGACGAATCATGCGTGTATTTGCAAATTTAGCACAGTATCGAGTAAGCAAAATTAAAATCGAAGAGTATTTTAACATTTTTTAAAAATATTCTTTACACATTTATGAATGTTGTTAAGAAACTAAAACTATATTCAAGCTCTGGAAAATGCCAGCGATCGAAAATACCGGACAATCAAAACCGACTGTACAAGCTATCACATTTTTAATAATCAATTTTTTTTGCGGCCTAAAACCTTATTTACACCTAAGTACTTTATGCCATTTTTCCTCAGTTCTGTTAAGGGAGTCCAAGTATCGAAATACAAATAACCACCGACTCAATCCTCAAAAATGGGGAATTTTTGATACCTTTAAAACGAATTTTTATGTATTTTGCTAATAAAATGAAGTCAACCGTTCTTACGGGATGCATATGGAAATTATATTAGATTTAAGGAGGTTTTCTTTAACTTCCATTTCTGTTTAAATAATTGATTAACTTTGTGTTTTCTCTTTCAGAAATAAAACGCCAAAATGACTGTCCTAGGAATGGTATCTGCGGTAGCGGGCTTTATCAAAGTCCGCTACCTCATGGACAAAGCCATGATTGACAACATGATCTTTAGGGCCCACTACAGAATTACTTCCGCCATTTTGTTTTTGTGTTGTATCATCGTCACAGCAAACAATCTCATTGGTAAGTAAAAATTATTTTTATCATTATCAAATATCCAAAGACATCTAAGAAATATGAATGATGATTTCTTTAAAGGGAAACTTGTTTTATGTAAATATGTTTTGGTATGTTTTCTTTGAGATTACTCACCTTTCAACTTTTTGAAAAATGGGACCACTTTGGTCCAGGTCCCGGGGTATAACGAAAATTAATTTTATTTTTATTATTTGTTGTTTGTATTCGAAATACAGTTTCTGGCTAAGTCCACTTTGCTTTCGATTCAACCAAAACCTTTATTTAAGTAAATAAGTAGACATCTATTAAATCTAATACTAAAATTACAAAAAAAGACATTCTTTGGATATGATACGAGATATTAAGCATCAGTTAATAAGACAGTTCCAGATTAATTTTAGATTGTACATTTAATACGAAAAACAGCTAAAAATAATAAAGAACTAGAAATAAAAACTCAGTAGCCAGCCTGTTTCTCGATCTATTAAGAGTCTTTGATACCTTAAATCAAAAATTTGTTTACAAAAAACTACTTGTCAAGTATTTTAGCCGAGATAGAGTTAATGATTAAAACACCTCAAGGATCAGTGATTCCATAAGAAATCATAAAACAACCTAAATTTACCTTCTCAACTATTTTTTAGGCGACCCAATCCAATGCATTAACGATCGCGGTGTTCCTGGTCACGTGATTAATACGTACTGCTGGATAACCTACACGTTCACATTGCCACACGAACAGGGTCGGATCGGGACAGATTTAGCCCATCCTGGTTTAGGAAACGAAAATCAAGAGAAACGCTACCACAGTTATTATCAATGGGTGCCATTCGTGTTATTTTTTCAGGTAAGGAGAAAACATACACTTTATAAAAAGGTGGAACTATTTTGTTTTTAAGTTTAAACTAAGCCTCTCCAATACGGTTAAATCGAGGTTTCCTAAATACTTTGAATACTTAAACCCTTAACTGAGAGTAGCCACCCGAAGGGTGGCGGCTTTAAAAGTCAAGTAGATTACTCAAAAGGCTTAGCCACTTCATTAATAATCCACAAAAAATAATATCAAAATAACTGTTATCTAAAGAGTAATTATTCTTCGTGCACATGAGAGAATTAATTTTATGGCCAAAATAATCTCTAAAATTTCGATAAATATTTTCATATGATTTTTGGTAAAAGTACAGTAATTTGCGTTAAGGACTTAATTTATAAGATACACAATCGCTATGTTTGTAAACAACTGTTAATGGATAAGCATAACATGACCTGCAAAGATAAGTTAGTTCCATATTTATGGAAAAAAACTAAATAAATTATGAGAAAGATTTCAGTCGACCACAAAGTGACAACAAAACGGAGGGTAATGGACTATACTAGCTCTTTTATTTAAAAAGAACATCAGTTTTATTGTACTTATTGTAAATCCTAGATGTTTCAGGACATTTTTTCTTTAAACTCTTAAATAGCTTTATGGGTTTAGCCACTGGTGTATTTAGAATAAGACATTCCGAAAGTTTATTAAAATTTCCGAACAAATTTGACGAATGGAGAGCCCTTTTGATTTAATTAAGGCTGTGTATGTATGTATTCGTATGTACTGTAAGATGTTCTTAGGTTGATCCGACATTACCGACCCCGAAAATATGCGCCTGTGGAAGATGGAATAAGTCAAAAAATGTAAAAATTGAGTTATTGTATGTACACTAAACAGCGATTACAATAATAACTAAAATTTTCCTTTAAAACATTTTGGCAATTCTGAGAGCTTTTAAATAAAAAAAAATCCATTGTTAAAATGTTTTAATGGAATTTTTAGATTATTTTAATAAGTGTTTAATTTCATTTCCTCATTTTTTAATTTTGTTGACTTACCCCATTTTCTCAATTTCCTTGGTTTAAACATAAAACATCTTTAATATTTTCAGTGCGAAAATTTTACTTAGAATCTGTAAAACACATTATAAGTCTTGTCAAAATTTTCGGGCAATAATGGCAATAATATCCGTAACAATTCTCGCATTTGTAAAACGGCTTTTATGGAGGATGCTATATAGAATTTCTTTATTCGATAGAAAAATATTTTTGATCATAGAGCATTTCCAACTACATACCTAACTTATCTTTTAACTTACCACATTCTAATTTATAGTAGACTTTTCATTTTATATAATAACAATATTTCTATAAAAATAAAGTTATAGTAACGATGCCAACTTATTATTATTTAATTAATAATAATAGAAGTCTTTTGTAAGTATAATTACATGTATTCTCTATAAACAAAAGAAATATTATAACTTCTATAAAAATTTATTAAAATATAATCCTATGTAATTTAATATGAATATTAACTTATCAAATATCAATTTTTATTACCATTCATAAAACAACAGTAATGATGTTTTATATTTAAGAAAATAAATTAATTGCATATTTTTATTGTATATTTTCCCCATATACCACCAATGTGCTCAAAACATAACTGTCAATCCCTTATTTCAAATAAAAAATAAAAACATTATTTAAGTAAAATTTTAAATTATTTAATACGGACCGTTACTACAGTAGTGAATGAGTGTAACCGTATTTAACAAGTAGTAAGATTTCTTTTTACGCCATCGTATAAAAAGTTGTTCTTGGCCGCCACCATTTATTTGTGGATAAAATTTGTTCGGCAAATCAAATCTTTACGACTCCTCGTAGGCTTTTATTAAATCATGCGTCAGAGCACTGAGTCATTTATCATTTACCTGAAGACGATGTAAAACAATAAACTATTAAAACGTTGTGATTTAAAGACAATGAAAGTTTAAGATACTTCTTATATACAACGAAACTGAAAGGTGCCATCGTACACTTATACCCGATGTTTTATTTTATTTACTCAGGGAGTTATGTTCTACGTTCCTCATTGGTTCTGGAAAAACTGGGAGCAAGGAAAAATTCGCATGATTTCTGATGGAATGAGAGGCCTTTTAGTTGGAGAAAAAGCTGAGAGGGAGCACCGACAGAACAGACTCGTTCAATATTTGGTGGAGACTATGCATCAACACAATACTTACGCCTTTGGATATTTCATGTGTGAAGCATTGAATTTTGTCAATGTGGTGAGTACATAAAAATATTTTAACATACAAAGTTACATCTAAATATAGCTTAAACTGATTTAGCTGTTTTTAGATATAAAACATAATCTATCTAACAAAGAACTTAATATAGTTTTTCGAATATCAGTAATTTTCTTTGTGTGTCTATACCAAGGACAAAGTATTGTTATTATAAAATTCAGCATCTTATTCTTGATAAAATATGAATTGCATCACAAAGTAGATACTCTGATTACTGATTCTAGTTAAACAATTAATAATGACCTAAAAAATATAATTTTTTAACTGACTCACCATAAAAAATTCAACTAGGTATAGATATCAAATAATATATAAAGAATAAAATTAACTTCATTAATTCATAATATTAAACTTCTTCTTACGAAAAAAAATTGTGCACAACAAGAACATTCGGAATTTTAAGAAAGTGGATATCTTAACTACACTACGTTTGTAAACATGTAATATCAACTTACTAATTGTGTGTATTTATATACTTACATTAAACTTATATTGACTTCTCATTTTACAGTAAGATTTATTTATACATATACATGATATATGTTATTTGCAAAATAATCTTAACAGATACTAGTGTTTATAGTTCTTTACAATTAATATATACCAACATTTAAAAACTGATAGTGTTTTAGCAAATACTGTATTAAGAAATGCGTCAAAAACATGCTACCCCTTAATTGGTTTGTATTTAAAATGCTAAATTGGAAAAATGTTTTTTTCCAACATTTACTTTAACTAAAGTCCGGAGATGAAAACTGACTAAAAAGATGAATGTAAGAAAAAAGTAAGCATCTAGATTCATCCACCTAATTTTTTTCATATAAGTGTAGAACAGAAGAACAAGGTAATTTTTTTTATCCAAGACAATAAAAATAATAGTAATCTCCTTGCTATTTGGGATAAAACTGAATATACAGAAACATAAAAAAAATTGTCAATATTTTGCCCCAAAACCTTGAAAATGACACAACTTAATATATTAGAATGTTTTCTCTGAACATTCTTTCTAGCTCGCTTTTTGCAACTTCTATAGATCTGAACATTTGCAAACTGAGCTTATTTTCATAGTAAAAAGAGAGTAAAATTATTAAAATATCACATAAAAAACAACCTACAACCCTCTTACCCCCTTTCCAGCAATAGATAGTTTTACGATATTCCAAATTTGCAATTAATATATCATTTTGTTAGAATTCTTCAGTTTTGTCAAGAAATGCACTAAAAAGAATAGTTTAGGAATAAAATGTACAGTATCATCCAACATACACCAATGTTGTATTTAAATTAGTAATAAACGCTAGACTTTGACCGAATATCGATATTTTGTGTTCTGGCATTTTAGGCATTTATTGTACTTTTTTTATTTTCTTATTTAAATCGCTAATTTCTCAAAGAAATCAAATTAAATTTTTTGTTACTAAAAATGAATACGATTTTTTTATTCGAAAGTGTTTGTAAAAAATGAGGCGCTTTCAAAAACGAACTAATAAGTTAGGTTTCCAATTAGGAAAATGTTTAATTTAGGTGGTATCTTTTTTGTTTCGATTCAAATCATTTAATTATTTTCTTAGGTGTTTTTCAGAATTCTACGGAAAAAATTCACAAAAGCAACAAATATGAACCTCGTTGGATAACCCTGTACATATGTTCTATTTAACAAAAGCAGTAAGATCTTCTAATAATTTATCGATATAAGGCAAATTATTAGCTAAGTATTTATTATCAGCCAAACATTTAAAATCTGTTAAAAGGAATTATTTTTTTAGTCATTCTGTAAGTTTAATACTTAACAACATAAAATAATTATTAATTTTCTATTAATTACTTTTGTGGTCTACATTAATTATTAACAAATAATTTAACTGAAAAAATACAGACCTCAAGGTCGCCCGGGTAAACCCAGACAATGCACCTAGTCTAAGATACTTTCCTATTCAATATGCAAAAAAATTTAGTCCAGCAATTGCTGTGGTAATTATCGGTAATTGAGGATATGTAAGCAAAATTATACAATGTCGGCTATAACCATATCTTTATATTAATTTTTTTCTTCTTAAAATTTTAAAATACTTCACTCAAAGAAAACAGGAAACATCCAAAATATTTTTTTTCACTCCGTCAATATTATTTTAAAATGTTCCTGTACATGAACCGTCAAATTCGGGTTTAAGGTTAGCACAAGCCGAAAATTCATGCGAAATTTATTTCTTTTAAGTAAAGCGGTTGAGCTGGAGGCTGGAGCCATAGGAAAACAGACGGACCTAATTGAAAAATCATGTTTTACGTAATAAATAGACTTTAAAACTCAAAGAACTGTAGATTCGTACTGAAAAAGTGTGAAATGGCCATTTCCGATTTTTTTACCGTAGAATCTTAAAGAATACCTGTGAAAATAATTGGAATTAAAACAATAAATTTATATTTCCTTACAACTTATTTATTGCTGCGTTTTTCAAATCTCATTTTTTCGATACATTTTAATAAAAATAAATTTGTATTGATTTTTAACAAAATTAATTTAATTTATGTGAGTAATTTGCAATAATAATTTAAAGATTCACATGGAATGGTGAGAAACCAATAAGATGTTTAACAGAAAAAAATATTTTTTTTTTACCAGAAATAAGTTTGATTACGAATGCATGTATAATGTACATTGTTCTCTATAGAAAACATACAATTATGTCATTTCATTTGAACGTGTTGTCTTTACAAATCATATTCTATGTGGGATGTAATTTTATCTCGTATCTTCATTATTAACTTGCAGACGTTGACATTCTTATTTTATAAAAAAATATATTTAAGATTAGTCAGCATAATGTTCGGGAGGAGCAAAAGAATAATGACATTTTTTATGGTCATCAACACTGGACAAGACTTTTTAGAAATATATTAAAGAATTTTAAAATTAATATTTTATAACGTCTAGTATACAAGGCGTTCCGAAAATTAGGGCTATATTTCGGGCGTGTTCTTCATATAAAAATAGGACATTTTAACATGGCCTAAGAAATGTTTTTTAAAGGGGCTCGAATCCTCTAAAAAGTGAATCGTGAAGATGGTGCCTGATATTTTTAAAACTGTTTAGTATACATTCACATTATTTTCCGAATACCATAGGGTCGCAATTTTATATTTGGTCATTTTTTCTAATAATAAATTAAAAAAAAAAAAAATTTAACTAACTCTACAACATAATATGGTTTTTAAGAAACACACATCTTTTTAACTTATTTAAAAAGGTCCATTTTGTCAGATTGTTAAAATCGACCTAGAGTACATTTTTTGCATAAAAAACTATCTAAAAAATATATTATATGTATATTGCAAAAAAATAAATTAAATTTACAAATAAAAAATTTGGGGCAATATTGGTTTTGGCCTTACTGTATGTGAAGCCCGTTAATAAAGATTTTTAGATGTTAAAAATAAAAAAATGTGACATGGGCTTTCTATGATACTTGCAAAATTATACTAATTTATCTAAAATGTTTTAAAGATTTAAGGCAAAAGGTTCTTTGGGGACTTCTATTTTTATTTAAGAAGCATATTCAGGTCATGTTTATGGGACTTCTTTGTGTTATTTATGTGTAAAATACGCCCTAAAATATTGTGCGCGAACTACCTAATTATAATAATATATCCTTCCTTTAAATCAAAACTGGCTTAATACCATTGGTCTGTAGAAGCTTATTAAGTTAGATGCATAAATATCAAAACACATAAATTTAATATTTTATACTGTTTATTTCGTTCAGCATACGCCAATCTCTAAGATTTTGGGGACAAAGACACATACCGCAAGAAAATTCTTTGTTTTTGCCCACACCATCCGGTAGAATAAAGGCTTATTTCTCATCTATAGGCAAAAATGTCTAATGCTGATATTGGTGTAGATAGTGATTCGTAGGGTGGTTGCTGGCTACTGGGTACAAATTTGAAAAAGCCTAGGAATCCTTTTAATTTTATGAATTCCACACATCTTTTTTGTTCATTCACGTTTTCTTTATTTTAACGCCCCTAAATTCTTTAAATGTTTATTTAGTTTCCACTAAATCTTTAAGTACATGTTGAATACCAACGCCAAATTTATACTTTGGACCATCTTTAGCTCAAACTTAACTTCTGAATGATTTTAAGTTTAATTTATAAATACAGTAAATAATTTAGTTCAACAAAAATGACTACAAGTTCTCGGAGGGCGTTTATGAGCTATCAGATTCGAGTACAGATTTTCCAATATGAACTAAAAAACGAACTATCCCATGGTAGCGAACCAAAGGGTTCGAAGTGTACTTTCCATGGTAGCATTTCTTTAAAGTTCTGCATTTAGGTTGCGTTTATTATACAAGTAACAACTAAGAACGGCTATTCGCATTGGTGACTTATGTAGTAACTATAAGTTCAAACTCAAGAATTTTACACAAGCACTTGGGAATTGTTTAATTTCTAATAAGATTAAACTGTAAAATTTAACTAAAATCGCATGCAAAAAAGATTACAGCAAAAAAATTTCACGCAAAAAACTGTAAAAATACAGAGTTTTTTATTTATATTATCGAGTTTAGCATAAATAACTAAAACAATACAGTGCAATTTTCACAAGTTATTTATTAGATATTTTAGAATTTGATGTTTTTTCACGTACCTTATATCGTAACTTCCCCCCAAAAATACAATCAAGTTGTAATAAAACATTTTTATTTCGACATCTTCGTGAGAAGGTTAAAACCTCTAAGTATTACATAATTTCTAAATTAATTTGCAATTTAAAAAAAAATAGTAGTAATCATCCTTGACGAAAAAATTGATTTTTGGATTTTTTTTAAATTAGTATAGAAAACTCTTCAATATTAACTCACTTTTTTATAAATTTTAATTTGTTTATTTTTATTACAATTTTATCTTAAAAAAAATATCAGACTTTTGAGAATGCCATTTGAAAAAACACTTTGTTGTTGATCCTTTTAAGAACTTTTCTTTAGATTATTTTGAATAACCCTAAACAAAATTGTATTAATCCGTAAAATAAGACAGTTACAAAGAATCGCCTTAATACGTCCGTCAAAGGCCAACATATTAGTATATTTCTTTTTATGTTTTGCTAGTTCGGTCCTTCAGGATCAATCCAACGACACGACGCCCTCTGTATCCTAGCTCTAAACATTCTTAATGAAAAGATCTACATTTTCCTGTGGTTCTGGTTTATTATCCTGGCCATCCTGTCCGGATTGGCGATGGTCTACTCTGCAGCCGTTGTCTTACTGCCAAGTACCAGGGAAACTATTTTGAAAAGAAGGTTTAGATTTGGAGCACCTAATGCAGTTGACACCATTATCAGAAAGACACAGGTAAAAAAAAAACAAATTTTATTTAGCGTTTAAATCCTAATTTGTGAATTTGTAAAAATTAGTAGAAAATTCGGCATATTTTATATTTGTGAGCATTTCCGATTAAGAAAAGTAAATTTTTACTACTATGTTAGCTTCATTAAGTAATCTAATTCAAATATTGGTTCCTTATACACGGGCCATTGGGATTGTTATATTTCATTACTGACTTTATTTGAAAAAATTTCACAATATTTTGAAACCATTGCCGTATGTCGTTTTGTACTACTATAATATTATATTAAAAAAACATCCTTCGGTTCTTCGTCAGACCTCGTGACCACTTAGGTCCTGGTCCCAGAAGTCAGACCTGTCCACACACAAGGTCGATTGACTTTCCGGACACGCAGGCCGAACTGAAAAATAGTGTAAAAATAAAAAAGCCAATATTTCGGCGGCAAATCGAACACCGTTTTCAAGATTTGGAAATATTACTTTAAATTAAAATTATTACGTTGCTTTTAAAATTTTCTATATTTCAGAAGAATTTGTGTAACATCTATGACAAAATATCACACATACTGGTAAAAGTGATACATTTAATATTAACAATATTAATAAAACAATTTTAATAATTTTCAAGACTTTCACAGAATATTAACTTTTTGCGTTTTGACCTTTTAAGTTTTATTGTTGCCTTTATCTATTTTCTGGATTTAAAACATATTGAAATAAGTTAATTCTGTTAAAATTAGAGATTTTAAAAATGAACCAATAAATAAGAAAATGTCAATTTTATGTCGTACCTTTTTGTTTTAACTTACATCTCTTTCTTAAGTATTCCTGCAGATTCTAGGGGAAAAATCACAAGACTGCTATTTCACAATCTTTTTTTTTTGAGGCAAGCTACAAATATGGCCCTACATCTACTACAAAGTATTTGTGGTGTATTCAATTTTACTTATCATTTACATTTTACAGTTTAATATTTTCATATCTTGAAAGCGGTGAGCAAAACTTTTTAAAGTATTTTTCAAGTCGATTAGCAAATTCACAAGGGTTAATTGATCTTCTGCGTGCAGAAGTCTATACCATGGGACCAAGACCAGGGCCAAAGTAGTCCTATCTGGTTAAAAACCAAACAAATATTTTCTGATAGATGAAACCGCTACAACAATAAAGAATATATCTGTTACCTTATAATTTCTTGTGTGTCTAATTTTTATACTTTAAGAAAATCCTTTAATTTACATAGCATTATATTTCTTCATGCAACAACTTTTTATCCAGAATTATTTTTTTTTTAAAAACCATGCAATAAACGCTATTAATGTTTTAGCACAGTTCATTAAGATTTTTTTGTTAATTAAAATTTAACAGCAAACCATTTTAATAATTCGTTCACTATAATATTTAAATAGGACAATTACAATTAATACGCTAAATCGTTTAAAATATCACAGCAAAATTTTTAAATTGTCATTAAAAAAAACACACACACCCATCGGACAGCGCCCGTTTACACATATTATAAATAATCATTTTCCCGAAGATCAGCCTTAAGAGGGTCCAAATTATGAAATTAAAAAAAATCGATTTTATCGGTTCTATTTTGCTTTGTAAATTGTACTATTTTCAACATTCAGCCGGTCACTATATAATCATAATATATTTAAGTAAAAAATGCACAATCAGTAGTTTGTTTCTCAATAAATAAGATTCTTATAACGAGAGACTGTATGCGCCCTGTATAAAATTGCATAATATCCTTTAATGACAAATAGTCTATTGTTTGTTTTGACCACACCATTAAACAATACGTAATTTAAAAATTGGTGAAATAAATTGCTGTAGTTTAATATTAACTTCATAACCCAGAAAAATGTGTGTAACTGGGAAAACAAGTGATTGATATTTCTTAACTACTATAATCTATATTTTACGATCTGGATTTCGTTAAGCCATGATTGTACTAAATTAGCTCATTGTGTGACATTGTGCCAATCCCTAAATAAATAAAACGTTTCCAATGTTGCCACCACGATGAACTTGTAAAGAAAAAAGGTATTTCCAAAATATTTTATAGAACGAAAGTATTGATTTTAAAAGAAAACCTTTAAATTAAGAAAGGAAAAAAATCTACCAAATATATTAAAAATTCATCTCTATTCAATTTCTTAATATCTACTGAATTTTACGTCAAATTTCTGTGGACATTTATTTATTTATTTTACGGGCACTGCCCAATCCTTAGAAAGACAAAAAATAAAACTCATAATCACATCATAATACGTTATCACAATGAGTTGTATTAAAAGAACTCAGAAATCAATAAAACATTAATGATGGTTTCTAAGAAAGCCCTCGGATACATGAAATAGGTCTATATTTATCTCATTAGAATTTCTCATGATTTTATCAATTGCCCCGTTCTGTCCATAATTTGTTCTGTGTTTAAATTTTAAATATTCTTTTGACCCTGAGGAATCTTTTGGAAACATGAAAGTTCAGTTGAGACAGAATATGTAGGCAATCAACCAAACCATGAAGAACTTTGTAAGTCGTCATGATGTCAGCTTTCCTTCGTCTTGAGAAAAAAACTTCCAATATTTAAATTGCTTTGCAGAGCGTTAAAATTCATTTCTGCAGATAGTATGCCACTTTTATATGCAACATACCTAAGATTTTTTTTCTGAATTGACTCAATCTTCTCGATAGAGAGACATAAAGAGTTCTTATAGTAAAAATGTTTTTTAAAATCTTTGGTATTTCTTTTAACAAAACCAGCATTCTGAGTGCCTTACTGCAACAAGCTTGAACATGCTGCACAAAAGAGAGTCTACTGCCGGACAGTACACCCATGTCTCTAATTGTTTGTACCTTATCAATAACCCTACCATTAAAGGAAAACTCATTGGGCACTACAGCTATAGATCTGCTTAATTAAATATATTTACATTTCTGGATATTCCGATCTTAACTTGATTTAGATGCATCAAGTATGGAAACGATTTAAATCTTGTTGAAATAAAGCAAAATATTATGGTTAATTAGTTAAAATTGAGCCTGTTTTTGGTCCAATTAATCAAAACAAATTTTTTTGCGATTAAACTAAAGTAAAGGCAATTTGACACGAGCACATTTTTGGTAGCACTTCTGCGAGGAGAAATGGTTGCAGATTGCAGCTCAAAAATAACGGTTGCATGAGGTCTGTTTGTTATTTAGAACGGAAAAAAGGGTAAAACAGTGTACACTATTTCTGGATAACAAACATACCTATCGTTAAATGGTTATTTGTAACGATATAATTTTTTTCATTAAATTTTATTTTTTTTTGGGTCTTCTTCACCAATTTTTTTTTTTTTTAAATTTATTTAAAGCACGACTAATCTTACCATTTTTTCGTTACTGTTTTTATGTGCCTCGTTATTTGTAATTCCAACAATTGTTTTGGCAATAAAAATATGAATTAAAAAAATACATTCAAGAAAAAGGAGGCTCCGTTCCCGGGAATGGCTTAAAAAGCAATAGGGCAAAGAAATTCTCAGTATGCTTAATAATAAACTATTTTAGCGTGTTTATTAGTATAATTATATTTTGACAGCATTACAAACAGGAGTATTTGCGGAACTTGTTTAGATGGTATGACACCTGTTTTGGAAACAAGACATTTACTACTTACAAGTCGAAGAAAAATTTTTAAAATCTAAACCACACTAAAAACTTTTTTACGATTTTTTATTTGCTCACGTTTTTGATATTATTTTTGCGCACAGAAATGTTATTAAAAATGTTATCGTGTCAAACGGCCAAAACCTAAATTCCTAAAAACTACAGAAATGACATTGTTAATAATCAGAGAAGTCTGATTTAACTTGGCTTGGATAAAAAGACTAACCTGAATAAAAAAAATCAATTTTTACATAAAACGATTAAAATTTTAGCAAAGAATATGTTTATCTTCTTATAGCGTCAAGGTGATGTATGCCAATATTTGTTATATTAATTCACGTGATTTTCCTATTGTCCAGTAACACTTAATTTATAGGCGAAAATAAAAAAGCTGATATTAAAATCATAGCAGTCTTATAGTTACAAGTACTAGAGTCTAGAAGACTTTTTTTGTATTTTTGTTAAATTGTTTAAAATTTTTAAATACATTTTTTATTTTTAGGTTGGAGATTTCCTTCTTCTTCATTTGCTAGGACAAAACATGAACCTTTTAGTCTTCGGCGAAATTCTGGACGAATTCGTGCGTAGACTGAACTTCGGCAGCAACAGTAACCTACCGTCCGCTCCTAGCACCATAGAAATGAGCCCCATCTATCCAGAGATAGAGAAGTTTGGAAAGGAAACAGAGACATAAATATTTAGGTCGGAAAAATTATATTTAGTATAAGAATGACAATATATGAGTTTTTAGTGATGGTCAGTTAAGCTCACATTGGACCTACAATATTTTTTACATTCCCATACATTTTTTTTATATAATTTTGCTTAAAGATATTTTTAATACGCATTTCGAAATTTTTATATTGCTATTGTATGTATAGTTAGAGGAAGTGCTTAGGCTTAAATGAATAAAAGAGTCCAAGTAGATTTTATTTTAGTAATTTAGGTAAGTTATAGATGATCAACAATGATATTTTTATTTAAGCAAATCAAAATGATCTTTTATATTTAGATAGTAGAACTTAATAAATAAATATACATAGGATAAACGATATATTTTACTTTTTTCTGTAAATATTTCTAATTTTTTTCATCATGGATAACTTGTTGTAGGAGAAATTTTATAAAGTTGTCCTAGGAAAGAAAAAAATCGTTGTGTAAGGGTATAGGGTTCTATTTTAAAATTTGAAACAATTTTATATTATACAACAAAAGAATGTTTTTAAAGAATATTTCGGATAAGCTTATTTTAATGGCACTAAAACAAATAAAAAATGTCATGTGATTAGTACTTGAGTAAACTCTAAAACCGTTTCAAACTGTGATTCCAGAAACTATTCTTACCTAGAGAATGATGTAATTTGTTTAAGTTTAGGGAGAACTTGTAATTCATTTAAGGGTTTTTACAGTATTTCTATCTCCGCACCCGTAGTTTTTGGTTTTAAAAAATTGCTGCAGTTTTCTTTACATGCAAGAAAAAATCGACCGGCGCTATTTTTCTTGCAGCTGTTTTGTTGAATATTTTAGTAATTTTTAATATTTTGACAATACACAATTAATTCAACCTAAAAGCGTCGAATGTTTGTTAAAATATTTCTAAATAACAAATATAAAATGAATTTTTACATTCATTTTATACTTAAGAATTTTAGAATAAATTAAATAAGTTTCTTACAAATTTTAGTCATCATTAATACAAAACGCAGCAAAAAAAAAACACAGAAATTTTTTTTTTCGTAAGTACAGGACACTAAAACTTGTAGGTGGCTTGATATTTCGTTTCATTTTTCCAGATAATCTGCCCTATTTTTTTCTGCACAGCAGTATACATGATAACAAATTAATAAGTAATTTTTCTTTAGTACTTTAGTTTTAATTATGTAATTTAAGTTCGTAATAGAGCAGCAGAGAAGTCCCGCACACTAAAAATTGGTTCGCCGAAGAAAAATTGTAAATAAATAGTAGGCGAACCATTTTAAGTTAGTTTTAATTTTCGTCCTATTTTAACGCATATTATATTATTTATTTATAAGAGGTATAAGGTATCGGCATTGCATTTATTATTTTTTAAGATGATTTTATTAATTATTTGGTAATTTTAGTAACAGAGAAAATTATTATTTTGAAAATGTATTAAAATTCGTTGTTTTCTTACGCTTTCGCCATTCTATTTTTTTTTTTATAAAATTATGTTTTCTTCTAATTATCCAAAAAATCGGATTTTTCTTAACCCAAACACTTAAATCCAAACGATGAATTCTTTGTAAGTTAATCAACACAACAAAGAAAAATAATCAACTTACAATCAGATCTTATTTTTTTTATTATAGTAGTTGTTTATAAACAAGGATATTAATAATGCGCGAACGTAGCAAGCGTGTTGAGTTTAGAATAAAATTATTAATCGTCGATTTTTTTTCCGTCATTTATGTCGGTTATATGCAACCAGAGCAGTCGGTAATTAAATTAAAATAATTGAAGAATTGTATTCAATTGCTTTTTAATAATTGGACTTCTTTAATTTAATCACTTTCCGAAAAAGGTAATTGTATTTGGATTATCAATTAATAGAATAATGTAAATGTAATTGATCGAATCCCAAGTAATTCAATTACTGAGAAAGTAATTCAATTACTTATATAGTAACTGACTTACTTAGAAATTAATTTAATTACCTAATAAATAATTGAATTACTACAAAAAATGTAATTACCTTTCTTTATGGAAAAACTGCCGTAATTTTGACCAGCCAGAAAGAGCATCTTGAAACACAGCGGACCGTTTTGAATCCGGCGAACGCCGCCTCCGATACGATTTAGTATTTTCGATTAATGCTTACTGCCACCGTTTTTATATTTTTTTTTTGTGAAAAAATCTGTTAATTTTTGGGGTGGGAAAAAATAATTTTTTATTTAAAAGTCATTTAATGTTGAACTTGCCGAGAAAGCAGTTTGAATAATGTGTGACGTGCGCGTATGATGCATATTAGTATAAATATTTTATTTGCTTAGTTTGTCGTGTTTAATAGATGTGGTAATTTAAATAGAGTCACTGCTAAAACATTCAATTACTTTTAGTTTTAACTGATAATTGAATTACTTTTAACAAACATGCCAGTAATTGGTAATCGTAATTTACTACTACTTAGAAGATTAATTGGTAATTGTAATTAAATTACTTTTTAAAAATAATTGCGACAGCTCTGACAAAAGTTACTATTCATATTTAAATAACAAGATTATGTTAAGTACAAAGTTTCAAATCAAAACAATAATTTGTGTATATTAAGTTGCATATACTAAAATTGTTTATTAATAGAAAATCATGCACTAATAAGGGTGTAATAATAGATGATTTTGTATACGTTAATAATACTCATAAACGATTGCCAAAAATATATATTTATGTGACGTGAATGTGTAAAGTTACACTATATTCATGAACAAAAATTTGACAATTTTATGATTCCCCCAAAAATATGTTATTCCCTAACACTATTTTTAGATAATTAAAAAATAGAATGGCAAATACCCTGTCAAGCGCTGAACTTTTTAAAAGAAATTTTACTACAATGTAGTTTCAAAAATTTACTTAGACTTTTAAATTTAAAAATTACCGAATTTTTGATCAAATAACACCACGTTAGTTTACATATATTTTAGCTTTAGCTTTTATGTTTAGATAATTAAATTTTTATAAGGTGTATCTAAAGGATATATAAAAAGAATTTACACATATCGATTCCTTAGAAAGTATTTTATATATTTTACATATTTTAGCTTTTAGTTAGAACTGCTTTTATTATATGTTTAAACAGCTCATGAGTAGTTTAGGTTTTCTAAGAAATTTTAATTTTATATGGTGATTTAAGTGCCCTTGCTAAATGTATTTTAGTTACTATTATAATAAAGAAAAATGTTTGCACTTTGGTTGTTTATCTAGGTCCTTTAAAGGATTTTGTTTATCTTTTTATGCTTAAATGACAGCTCCATCAGTACTACAATGTTCGACCGATTAGGATAAAGATGCCAAAGATGTTTTTCTTAGCATAAATCGTACTTCCTGGAGCCAAAATAGCATCAGCAACGAGTTCTCCCTTTTACTTTTAAACAAACCGATTAAAAAATTCCATGTAGAAGCTCTTGCGAAAAATGTCCGATTAAAATTTTAAGGGCTAAGTAAAAGTATTAATTTTGCATGGAAGTGATTTTTATTACCGCAAAGTTTTTTCCTTACTCTTAACCAAAGGAATAAAAATTTCTTCCAAATACTTTAACGAATAAAAATAATTTTAAGTCAGAGGTAACAAATTATTATACGGTTTTTTAAATATGTGTTCATTTTTACATTCAATCCCTTGGAAATCTTATTAACGTACGATATGACTCAAATAATTTGTTAGAATTAAGATCTTGTCTCATTTATGGCCGATTTCACCATCAATTTTAAGAAACCCTTAGCACTAGGTAATCCTTTAAAGGACCAAACAAGCAATTTGCCACATTGGAGATTTAAGGAATACCTAACATTAAGGGTTCTTTAAAATTGTTGGTGGAATCGTCCATTAATTACCTTACTAAATTCGGATCTGTGGATTTACCCGAATAAAAAGAATGTGTCAAATATGATTTACATTAGATTACGCATTGTCTTGTTCTAGTGAAATAAATAATTAATTACATACGCGCACACACATAATACTTCAAACAACATGTTCTTCGTCATCAGCTCCTAAAACGACAAAAAACCAAAACAAAATTTGTGTTTCTAAAAACAATACTTTTCTGTTCCATTTATGTGTTTTATTGCATACATTTCTATTGGAACAAAGGAAATATAACTTTGCTTTGATCGTTACTTTAGAAAACTACCTACCAGAAAATTGGAGACCATTTTTTATCCTTATAACAGCCGACGAAGGCTTATATGGAACCTAACTAGGTACCGTGGATGCCGGGTTTTTAAATGTCTAACCCATTTTATTCCCACAATTCCGTCAACGCTGTCCAAGCTCCGAAACATGCAGACATTGCATTTTACGGCACCTTTTAGACAACGCCGTAGACCTACTATGGACGCTACAAAAAACTACTACCTCTGAACTAACCGCCAGTGACCAAAATGATCCTTATTATTTTTTTTTTTTTTTAATTGCTTTCTGTAAAAATCCCCATGTTGAAACGTCTACGTATTTATTATTCAAAAAAATCACAATGCAAACTGTTTATATATTAACGAGAGTAGTCTTGGTTAATACAAATTAGTAAGAAAAAAATCTTTAATTTAGAGTAGTTTTAAGTAAACAAATCGCGTTTTGTTGTTCTTAAAATATAAAAAAACAAAATATGAGAAAAAAAACCAGAACAATGGCCGGTCTGACACTCTTTGTCATTTCAAAAAGAACTGCCAACCTTATGAAAGTAAAGTGGACATGGAATAAATTATTTCATGTACGATTAAATTCATGGTTAGTTCAGATTCAGATTAACATTGACGATATCTCTATATTTTCCTTGAGATCTCTATTACCCTGTGTCTAAAGAATTAATTACTCTAATAAAAAAGAACTCCCGCACCAAGTTGCTTGTAATTTCAAACAAATTGTAATTTTATGAGACATGAAGTATATAAATTAAAATACTACATATTTTTTCCGTAATATAAATGTATCAATATTATTGAAACAAATAATTAAAAAATCAAAATTTCTTAACCCTAATGTGACGTATTAGTAGGAGAGCTGACGAACAATTTTAAGCATTTTTTTGAGGAACTTTAAAAATTAATGTAATTGTTCTTGAAGGACTCCTAAACATAAAAGTCAAGGTCTAGCTAAAGGGTAGCAGCCCTCTACCAACCCTTGATTTTTTTAAATGAAAGGATTGGTAGGGGACCGCTACCCTTCAGCTAGACCTTGACTTTTATGTTTGGGGACCTGTTTTTTTTTCTTCACCCGCACTTTTTGTATGTACAGTACATCTAATGATGACTAAACAGGGTCATATTTGTCTTTCCTGGTATTAAAACATATGTGAAATAACCATCATGTGCAGCTTTTTCCATAATGATAAGAGCACTAAAGAAAATGATTTAAATTAAAACAAAAGAGATCGGATATCAAATTAATACCATCTTAACGGGACACCGTATTTAATTCTTTTAAAAGCGTCTCATTTTTTCGATACTTAAAAAAAGGATTTTGTAATTATTTTATATAAGAAAGTTGCGATTAATTAAATTTATAAAACAGAAAAAGGGAAAAATCAATACTTAAAATGCCAAAACACAAAAAGTCAATATTCTGTCAAAGTCTTTATAATTACATTTAAAATGTATGGGTAATAGTAAAACATATTTAGCATTAACGTTATTAACAAAACATTTCTATAATTTTGATGTTTAATATAGACCCCATTATCTTCAAAGTAGACCCGAAAGTCCTCTTTATGATCCAATATCTAACTTTCAAGGATTATTTTATTTTATGTAACGATCGTTTATACTTTAGAAAATTAACAACTAACACTAAGAATTAATATTAAATTTTTACTAACATAAAGAGTTTCTGTGCATGCGCTTTAAAATTCTTGTTTAATTAATTTTTTTGAAGCATTTTTTTAATAAAACTTTTTTTAACTATAACAAAATTTTGTAACGACAATATGATAAATAGACAAAAGTTTGGTTAGTTGTGTGTGTGCTACATCAACTTCCCGGTCGCGGGAGGAAGGATTCCTACTTTAACGCCTCTAGCGAGATTTTAGACAACCTAAAAAGTTCCTAACCTAACCTTATTTTTATTGTTTAATGAGCGTTTTTCCTTTCGTTGGTAATTGTTTACAAAACGGTTTTCTGTATTTTACTATTATATGGTTAATATTTGGTATACACACCTTCTGTTATTCATTAGAATACGAATTTACGTGCGCACAAACAAAAAATTGTGTCTGTTTGAAATATAATTGGGATAAAAAAAAGCTGCTTTGCTTACCAGAACTAACCATGACCGACTAGAACAAAAGCTTTTGAATTTGTCTAAAGGTCGGTCATGGTTAGTTCTGGTAAGCAAAGCGGCTTTTTATTTTACCCAATTATTTTTCAGACGTGAAAATGCGGAGACGTCAATTTTCGTTTCGAGTTCTTCTAATGTCCGCTAGGTGTGCTACAGTAGGAATCCTTCCTCCCGCGACCGGGAAGTCTACATCATGATTCAATCTTTTTACTATTTGCGAATCGCGAACGGATGCGATGAGGGCCGAATTATGCCGATAAATTAAGAAATTAACCAACTTCTTAGTTAAAAATAATTATAAATTCTTAATCCTTAGATAAAAACTATGAACACAAAAAGAGAACTTCTTCAACATGTAAATTGCAACTTTTTGTAATTTTTTATTGTTGGTTGTTAATTTTTATAAATCGATCATAAACGCTGAAATTTGACAGAATATTGACTTTTTGTTTTTTGACATTTCAGGTATTTATTGTTACCTTTTTTTGTTTTCTAATTTAAATTGCAAATTTGTCATATGAATTAAACTTGTTCTGTTGTTACTAAAAATGAATGTGAAATCCTTTTTATAGAAACGTATCAAAATAAATGAGACGCTATTAAAAATGAACTAGTAAATAAGATATTGCATCAAATAAGACAATGATATTTTATGTCCTGTTTAAGTGTCACTTAAAAAAAAACAAAATGACTATTTTACTTTTTTTTTAATATGAGTAAAACCACGATCTGTTCAGTCCTTGTTGTACGATCCTGTACCTTTTAACTAATCTGTTTAGCTTATAAAAAAATAAACACTTTTCTTTAAAGTTCTTTTTACTAGTTACAAAAGAATAAACAAAAATCACTTTTTAAACGTTTTACTAATCCGACATTTAAAGGTAACGCACAGTGGTACGAAGCGTCACTGTGCCACACAATTTACTCTACAGCTCATATAATTCAACCGTTTAGCTATTTTTTTTAAATGCTCATCTTAAGTTCGCCTATCGATAACTCTTTTTGGATTTTTGATTTGGGTTTTTATTTTTCGAAAATTTTTCTCCAAACCTTAATTTTTATTTAAAAAAAAATCGTATAAGATTAGGTATTGACATACATTTTGTTTAATTCAAAATCTTTCTCTTAATAAGCCCCAAAAGACTGTCCTTGTAAAAATAAGGGGCAACATCTTTGTTATTTCCACAAACAGCCATCCATAATGTTCCAAAATTTTTCACGCAAAAGAGACTTTAAATCCTGATTTAATAAAAATTGTTCAGCATCATTCAAGGAATATGAATAATCTTTTTTAGAATTTTTGAACTCATTTTCGGATTTCTGGAAAAATGGCCGAGAATAGAAAATTTTTAAGACTTTTGCAAAAATTGTATACATTTTTTCTAAAGACTTTCTGATCTATACATTTTTTTGCAAAGCTAAAACATGTTTCGTAAAATATTGGACAGTTATTTATTGAGAAATAATCGTTATGTCGAAAATGGTCGCATTTACATAAGATTTTCTGCACATCTGATTTTGTGCCATTCAGGAAAACGGGTGAATTTTTTCAGAATTTTTGCCTAAGTCTCAAAATTTTTCCATTTGGCCATTTTTTCAGAGATCCGAAAATGTATCCAAAAATTCTGAAAAATTATCCGTATTCTTGAAATGATTCTGAACAATTTTTATTAAATCAATTTTTTCCTGTACCGTTTATGAGTTAAAGTCTCTTTTGTGTGTAAAATTTTAGAACATTATGGCCGATTGTAGGAATAAGAAAAAATTACCGCTCATTTTCACGCAGACAGTCTTTTGAAGCTTATCAAAAGAAAGCTTTTAAGCAAAAAAATGTATGCCAAAACCTTATCTTGGGCCCTGTATCATTTATGTGCCGAAAATTCGTTTTTTTTTTTTCATAAAAATCAAGGTTTAGAGACAAATTTCCGGAAAAAAAACACCCAAATCAAAAATAAAGAAATCAATGGAAAAATTCAAGACGAGAATTAAAAAAAAAAGCTTAAACGGATGAATTATAGGAGTTTTAGGGTAATTTGGGTGGCACAGTGTCGCTTCGTCCCACTGTGCAACGTGTTAATGCCAGATGTTTACGCTTCTTGGCTTGTGCCACACATGTATTCCATTTAAAAAGGAAACGCGCTAAAGAATTTACTCATTTTTGTATTAAACAAAACATAAGTTAAAACATACGCAAAGTTATAGTAACACTCATTATCATGTGATGTGATGTATGTCTGTTAGTTTGCATAACAAGATCTTGTAAACGCCACTTTTATGTTTTAAACTGTGCTTTAAAAAGTAATTTTAAAGATTAACTTATTTCTGACACAAAGATAAGTCATACACTTTATTTGCATAAAATAAAGACGGCTTTTTAAAACTTATGGTTTATCTATTAAGTGCATAAACTGAAATTTAATGCAAGTAAGGCTTAGAGCTGGCCTCGACACATAACACAAGGCAATGAGCTTTATGTATAATTTCTTGTTCCCAGTAATTTATTTTAATGCGTATGACGTGCTTATTAAGAATCACAGAAAAGGAAAAATACGTCAGTAACAGATCGACTGTTATCAATGCACTACTGTCAGATTTCTTTGTTGGAAATCATTTGCAGAAACTAAACTAGGCTAGAGAGTACTTGTTTTTGAGCTGGTTACTAAATTTAATAACAACTGATCAAAAAAATGAAAATTTGGGCACTTCCTGTTTGACCTTAGACAAGTAAACATGAACAAATCTTTTTCGGGCTAAGACTACTGAAGGTGAGTAATAATCATGAATATCATGATTTAGTTCTTTGGGGACCAGGGAGGAGTTTACTTTGCTATTTGGTAGTGCTGTAAAAATGTTTTAGACGTTTAATGGTAATTTTTAACGTCCTATTTACTAAATTACATGTAAAAGCGTCGCCGTGTGGTGGTCAAAGTACTAATCGTGAGAAAAAAAGAGGTCCTAAACAGAAACTGGTTATACATAGCGCGGCGGATTGCCTTAACTGTGCATTTCAGAGTATTTTTTTATGAAAAATAGTCTACCAAATATGAAAAACCTTATCTTAAAGGGGTAACCAACGCTAAAGGGTCGCTTAGCTTTTTACTAAGCCTGATAGGGTATACGCAGCTGGCAAATTGCCTGGCAGCCGTAGTTTGTGCTAAAATAAGTAACTCCACCCGATTGTACCTATTTACCAAGTTGATGCGTGGACAAAAATAAAGGATTCTGTAAAAGTCTTGTAGCTATAGAAAAGTGGATAAATAAAATTAACAAGTAAATTAATGTATGGATAATCCGAGCCCTCCGTAATTAGAACAAGCTTGTGAATATTTTGTTCAATTTAGTTTATAATTCTAAAAAAACCACATCTTCATCAAAAAAGCTATTAATATTACATAAAATAGCGAAAGTCTTAAAGTGTTTTTACTTTACTTTATAAGTTTTTTACTTTGAACTTACATCCATAACCCTTCTCACAGTTTTAATGGTTTCTTTAAAATCCCAATCCCTCCGTTACTGGAATCATTTGCAGAGATAGAGAGAAAGTGAGAGAATAATGTAAAAATAATTTTTATATGTTGGTTACAATAACAAACAACAGCTAATCAAAACATTAACATTCAAACTCATTCGTGCGCAACTGTACAACTTTGAAGAAAGTTTTGGTAGTAATAGCTTTAAGAAAGGCACATATAGCTTATAAAAGTACAGTATGGATAATCCAAATCAGCTGACTGGTGGATATATTAAATTATGACTTACCGGTTCCCCCAATCGATTTTTTGGATGATTTTCATTTTTAACTCCCTAGTCTGATCATGGGTTAAAGTTCCAGAAACCAGCTGCCTCCTCCATTCTAGTAAATCTCTCATTACCTTGCCCACAGTTTCGAACTTGTAAAGGTGTCTTTCCTACAAAGGAAATACCTCGTCCTTATTTATTAATACAAGGGTTTTAAGGGGTACTATTACTTAATGAGCGGTAAAAAAAATGTTAAAAATATTAGAAACTCACCACAAAAATGTCTTTCCATATTCTTCCCCATTCTCTAAGTACTAAAGTCACTTCTCTTACTACTGGATCCTCCACAGGTACCACACTTTCAAAAAGTCCTTCATTATCAACTTTACATTGCTAAAAATTAATAAAATACTGTCTATATCAACTCAATAATAACACAAAATTAAAATATTTTAAAGAGTAACAGACGGTTTAATAAGTTTTGTCGTTTGATATTATTTTCTAAAAATAGTAGTACTTTTTTATGATCACATGTGATATTTCATGTAGATTCGTCAACTCATTTATTTATTTACAGCTGTTCAAAGTTGACGTGTCACATTATTTTTTACAATGGACAACATTGAATATAGTGCAGTGATAAAATTCTTATTTTTGATAGGTGTAGCACAAAAAAAAATTACAAACGATTGTTAAAAGTGTATTTATTCCCTTCAATTAGGAGAGTAGAAAGATGGACTAATGAGTTAAAATAGAGACAAAATGTAAATAATAATTAAATTAAAAAATGATATATTTAATTAAATTAATTAATCCAAAAAATAATAAAAATCCTAATTTTAACTTCTTAAATTTCCCGTTGCCAATTTCCTGACACCTAGTCTAAGTACTGATATCTTACTTGGCGGGAACTATTTTTGCCATGACCGTTCGCCTAAATCTGTAGCGTCAAATTTCCCCACCGCAAAAATCCTTAATCTATTGACCGTTTTGTTAAAAGAGATTAATTTTTGAAAGTTTACTAAGTCTGTTTGTTTCTAAGAAGAGTGTACACTATTTAATTATTGTTTTTTACGTAATCGCTCTTATGGAAGGTGTATTTTAGAACTAGGTGGGTCCAAAAAGTGTAAAATATTACTGAATAACGAACAGAGCTCAGGTGTTGTGTGTAAAATAATATTTTCAAGCATTGAGAACCTCTAACATTTGGTAGAGCGTATTCGATCTTATTTAGAACAGCGCTAAATTTCTGGTTCATTCAAAATACTGCATCACGAATTAAACTAAAATGGGAAAAAATATAATGATCCGTACTTGTATTTATCAAGGTAATGTCGGCTCGTTTAACAATTAATTTTTTTTAGGGAGATATGGGCGAGTTTGGCGCGAATGGCATGGAAGAGACGAAGATAGAAGATGTTCATCCCAACCTCGATTTGACTTGTGGACGGACCCGGCCTTACTTACTATAAGGCAATAATTTTGTCTACGACTGTCCGATTTATTAACAAACTGCTAATATTTTTAAAAGCCACTATTATTATAGTAGTATATTTACCTTTAAAAATACATAGCTCTGTGGAAATATACCCTTGTGAGCTCTATTTTTCGATGCAAAACCTCTGTACCAACCCTGGCATTCTTCTAATATTTGGACAGTGTCTCCTATTTCCAAGGGTAGTCCAAATCGAGTATCGCCTTTCCAATTGTAGATGGCTATAACAACATTACATTTAAAAATATTTAAATTAAATAGTTTACCATCATTATTAATTAACTCTGCCGTATTGTTACAGTCCAAGGGAAATGTTTAATTTACTTAGTCTCAGTTCAACAAGAAAGGTGGTTTTGTAGGCAAGTTCGACGAAAAACGCAATACGAAAATCACCTGACGGGAATGGGTAAAATGAGCTAAACGTCTAAAGAACCAGCACCCACAGTACAGGGTCATCCAACGAGTACTGAACATTGCGATTATTTGTGGCTTTTGTCTTATTTAAGGGTATTCTAGTCTAGAAAAGAATATCTCCTTAAAAGATTTTTTTAAAGTTATAGCTAAAGTTATTGTTCGGCGCAATGAAGCTGGAATCGAAACTTAAAACTTTAAACGCGTTTTTTTCGAAACCACTTTTTGCGAAACGTTTGTCACAAAATCTTAAGTCCTAATTGTCCTATTTTCTTAAAAGTAAGCAGAAATTTTCTATTTATATCCCTCTATGGCAGGAACCCACAAAAAATCGAAAATTTCAATTTTTACTATTTTTAAAAATTCAGAAAAGTAAAAAAAGAACTGAAAAAACCTACCTTTTTTTGAGAATCCGCCATTTTGCGATAATTTTTTTATTTCTTTTGGTTCCTGCCATAATGCCATTTAAACTAATAAAAAATCTACAATTTTTTATTTTTTAAATGACCAGTTTAACAGCGTGTTACTTTGTGATATACTTTTCTTTTGTTGAATTATTTTTTTTGTGAATGCTTAAAATGCAAATAAATAAAAAAAAATAAATAGCCAAAACATTGTTTTTTTTATTAACCGTCATAAAACGTCCGAAATTCGGACTTCTGGACTAGAATACCCCCTTATAAAAATGTTAAAAGTCATTTTGTGCATTTTTTTTTTGTAGAATCTAAAACACCACTTAAAAAATTATTTGCACTAAAACAAAATCGGCAGGAAGTAAAATTAACATTTTTTCAATCTGACACCTCATTTATTGGTCGTTTTTAAAAGCGTCTTTTTTTCGTTATGTTTTAATAAAAGCAATTTCGTATCCAGTTTTAGTAACAACAGAAATCATTTATTTATACACAAGACTCTGACAGAATATTGATTTTTTTGTGTTATAGAATTTATTATCTTTTTCTGTTTTCCCAAAATTTTAAGTGTTCTACGGGATTTTACGGGATAAAATACACAAAATGGCTATATCACATCTTGCTTTAAATATGTGAAAAGCCAGAAATATATTCCCATTCAATCCTTGTTGAATGATCCTGTAGTTAGTACTTAGATATCATACAAGCCATGAACATACCACCTGTAATAAAGATACAGTTGAGCGTTCTAGACTCGCGCAATGGCTCCCTAATTCTAAATAATACCATTCAGAAAAAACTTAATTAAAAAAAAGTTCGTGACTGGTGCTACATTACCTTTATCTGCTCGAATTATGAGAAAACTATTTTAGTGAATATTAAAAACATTTTAACTAGATTTGCGTCCTAAAAATTATGGAAAATTTATAAGAAAAAAACATATTTTCTTAAAAATTCCGCAACGTGATAAAAATGGAATCTAGACCAATAAAAAAATGTTTATTATGCATTTACTGAAAATACCACAAATTCCAAAAAGTTATTGTTAAATTAGATTGCAAAAATGCAAACAGTTTTATTTATATGTTTATATTTACATGTATAAATTTTACGTTGTTAGAAATATTGTTAATTTAATGAATTAGACTATGGATAAACACAAAATTTTAATGAGTGATGAAAAAATTTTGTTTTTTCTTTAAAGTTTCTTTACTTTTATAACATTTCCTATTAAGCAAAATACATGATGAAATCTAACCAAAAACATAGCAGTAAAAAAAGGAACCATATGTCGCTTCATCCACTCATAATAATAAAACAAGGTCCATTTTCGAATGAAAAAAACTGAATGAATACACCAAATCAATTATAAAGTTTTGAAATTTGTATTGTAAAAACTAAAAAAAAGTAAAATTGGTCATAATCATAAAATATCAACGCACACCCCCCACACCCGTTCCCTATAAGGTTATCGCATAAAATTAATAGATGATCACTTACTCTCACAAGAATACCAAGTTTAAAATTAATGTGTTATTGCGTTTAATAGTTATGGGAACGGACAGACAGACCGGGTGACGGACAGAAAGGGGTAACTATATTTTTCATAATCAGGGATCCCAAAACATGAACATGTGTAAAAACCTTGAGTCATGAAGGTATTATTAACCACCCGCAACTAACTTGATGCATGGAACTATTAATTAAGTTAGTTTAGCAAACCCGAGTTAAAATTTGACGCTTATGGTATTTTTCATAAGGTTCGTTCATTCCTGAGTACATAACGCTAAGCATTCAGGACATATTTAAAAAAACTTCTAACAAAAAAATCTGAGAATTTCAAGGTGTTATTACGTAAGCCAGTACTTTTTAATTATTGTTTATTGAAATTTTTTTTTTACAGTAAATATGGATATTGATAGCATATACAAGGGCGTCAATAATATTTTTTCCTGGGAGGGGTAATTTTAGTATCGGAAAAAACAACTCTGAACACAAACCTGACAAAATATGTTACATAAACTGTTATTTGCTGGAAAATAATCCTGTTGTTATTGATTCAAAAACATGGTCAAAGTATTTATTGATGCTAATATGTACATTTATAATGTTTGCACACATTTTCATAAACTTAAACAGAAAAAAAAATTGTAGCACGCATCCAAAATAGGTTCTTAGCACTCATTTGCTATTCCGAACTCAGCTGACGCCTCATGCGGAAACAACAAATTCGTCCTGAAAACCTCATAATTTTAGCCACTTGATACAAAAATAACTATATAATAATAATAATATCATTTTTTTCCATATATCTTTCGCCTGTTAAGTTTCTTAGTTTTTAGTATCCAAAGTATAGATGCAATATAAAAATATAGTAATAATTAAATATAATTTACCATAACAAGGAGTTTTGTATTTGCGAAGTTATTAATAATTGAAAAATAACACAGTGCACTAACTAATTCAAACTTTAATTACATGCCAAACATGTATTCAGACATAAAGTAATTTAGAATAGAATATTTATATACATATGTACCAATATCTTTTTGTTACATTATGAACGAAACAAAGAACTTAATCCTAAATTACTATTTTAAATTGAGAAATTTTTGTTTAACATAACTCTTTTAAAAGAAAACCGCTTTATTGAAATCAAGTATTAAACTTCAACTATAATATAAAATCCAAATGTCTTTTTTTCATTTTAGCAAATCTGTTCACAATGGAATTTGTATTTATTGGTATGTCTTTATTCACATGTAAAAGCGCTAGACCAACTAATCGTTCTTGACTTATAGATGCCCTTAACCACGTTTTCAATCTTTTTAGTGCAGAAAAACTTCTCTCCGAGGATGCAACGCTCACTGGCATCAATGTCCGACCGAAAGCTCAGTTTCGGTTTCGGCCGAGTTTCGGTCAAAAATCAAGTTTCGGTTTCGGCCAAAATTGGCCGAAACTTTTGCCGAAACCGAAACTGATTTCGGAAGTCCCTGGAACTAAGAGTGTCATAGTAATTTTAGTAATTATTATTTTTATACAAGAGGTACCTAAAAGATAAAGTTAAAATAAATGATTACAACAAAATTGATATACTGTGTTTCCATTTCATGTCCTAATTAATGCAGAATAATGGGGAAATGCACCAAATTTCAGTATTTTAAGGAATTTTATACTTGACCACGTGAGTTTCGGTTTCGGTTTCGGCCGAAACTGAAGCCACAGCCGAATATTTGGTTTCGGTCGGACTCTACATACAAGATATAATGCTAAATAAATATAAGGGTATAACTGTTTATCACACGTTTTACAAGTTAAAATTGATGAATTTGGGATATTTGTTTCGTTTTTTCATTTTTAAAACCATAGTTCTAACTCAGTCTTAACCAGCATCAAAATTATGTCGTTACTTTCATTTTTGAATTTGTGCATGTAAAAATATTTTAGGGTACAAATTTGCAATATACTTTAATATACGTGTGTTGTGAGTTTAATTGTCATTTCGGTGATCGACTTCGGGATAATATATTTGCCGACGACGTGGTAGGTAGGGTTTTGGGGGAGGGGGTAATTATCCCCATTACCTCCCCCTTATCGACGCACTTGAGCATATAATGATTTTTAAATTATTTGGAGTTCAAGCTAAAAAAATTAAATTTATTAGTGGTTAATGCCACTTTTTCTGAAAATAAATTAACACAAATAGGCTTACTTTAAGAGTTATGGCGATTTCCTTCTTACATGTTAGTCAGTAGGTTAATTGAAATTTACACTCTCAACAAAAGAGACACTTTTCATTAGATTGGTATTTATTTAGCGCCATGCACCTTTATAAAAATATGACTACCCTCACATTTTTTCTTAAGTAGTCAAATTTTGTCTTAAGAAAAAATGTAATGCTTTTCGTGTGGCTTCGTCAATAAAATCGCAGTGGAGATGAAAAAGAATATTAGCGCGTCAGTTACATAGTATGTTCTGTACTGGACTTAATAAATTTAAACAAGTTAGGGCTAAATTGGGCTCCCTAATGTTATAAACACTACAAAATTATAACAAAATTACGTACAGGATATTTAAGATATTTACAAAAAACATTTTTTTTTAAATTTTAAAACCCTGTATCTTGAGAACGAAGAGTTTGCGGACCCATATTTATATGAACACACCTGTGTTTGAGGTATTTTAGCTACGTACCTAAGTTGTCCAGGGTATTCTAATAATGATTTTTTTTTGCATATGCCACGACCTATGTCGCGTTTCTTTCGTAGTGATTATATGGTATGGTAAATTTTTGCAGCTCTGTTCAGTATTTCGTAAAAAAAAACATAGATTGGGCACACAATTTGACTTCTCGGCATTCGTTGTTGCTGTGTTGTGGTAACGGCCCCTTGAACGGCGTATGTAGCTTTAGATTTGTCTTCGATCCATAAAAAGTAATTTTAAAAAATCTTAATTCAGTAGTTGCATATATTTAAAAATCCATTTAACAGCAAAAAACTTCTAATTAACTTTTGTTCATAAATAAAAGTCACTCAACCATTAAAATTTAATAAGTGATGATAAAAAGTATCACGGTTATTAAGGTGTCTTATTAAATTTAAGAACTTGACCCGTTTTTAACATCACAACCAAAAATATATCGGAACACAAGTGGACTATGAACGTAATAGATGTTTAACAAAAGGTGCATAGGATCTTTATAGTTTAGTGAACACTACTGCCTATAATATTTATTTTAGTACTCTTTCCAAACAATATAATACATAAAAATATCTTATAAAAAAACAAAAACGACGGACATCTAATTTAAATAAAATTTCTTTTAAAAAGCACGTCACTAGGCAGGTCCCAAGTCAAGCTCTACACACCAAAATTCCTTTTTTTGACTAATTAATTAGGTAAAAAAAAATAGTCAAAACTACCAACTTAATTTTAATTAAATTAAAGTTGTACAAAAAATATCGCAACTTTCATAATTTAGCTCTGACGCTTTAGTTGGGGAAAATAACCACCCTGTAAAAACACTACAAAATAAATTGTATGTTACTTTAATTTTAAAGATAAAAAGGAAAACATAATATGGTCACAGTATACTTGATTTAATATCTAGGTCTAGCGGTGTTAATACTCAAATGTATAAAGATTGAACCATCGTGTCATTCATATGACAAATGGGATAAGGCAATTACTGATAAGAAAAATTAAAGTAATAATTCATTGCCTTTAGTCTCATGATAAATAATGATGAGGCTGATACCAAAAATTTCTCGGAACTTCCATTTTTACCAATATGATTATGACAAATAACTCCCTAAACAACATTTTATTAAAGATTTAAACTATACGCACATTTTTTTTTTGAAAAACATGTATTTTTTAATTATGGAACAGTCCCCGGAAGTTTAGGGCCTAAAAAATGGGTATCTTAAGTGAAGTAATATTTTGCCAGTCTCCGAGCCTGACTTAGAAAACATTCGCAGGGTGATGAAAATATCTAGGCGCTCTACCATGGCATCAGGCCAAGGTAGGCCCTGATGCATGAAGTGTGTATGTACACGAAATTTCTTAGCATATTTTCCCCTATCATAACTTCGCCTATTTTACTACTGACGGCACAATCAATGACATTAAAATTATGGGGCACGTTGTGAGAAAGGAAAAATTCTAAAAATTGCACATTTTTACTCGGTGCGCTCTGAAACAGAGGCGGTAATATCGTATATTAGACCAGGGTCGATAATTTTTGAAACCAAAAAAAAATAATAGTAGGATGAAACCCATTGAAAAAGAAAGAGAATATACCAAAATGAAACTACTTGTTCTCGGATTTATCAAAAAAATTGTTTCAAACTTTAAAAACAATGATTTCATGAAGATAGTCAAAAATCAGTTAATTGACTTTTGACTAAAGAATTGAAGGTCATGCATTAATTTTTTATAATATTTCTATTTTTTTGTTGCGCATCCAAAATTGAATTATTTGAAAAAAAAAATCAAAAATACCAATTTTTTTTTAAATTTTTTAAATAGAAAAATTGACATTTTTGAAAAAAAATGTTCTGGTTAGTTTTGGTCACTTTTTTAAAATGTTCTACTCGTCATCGGATTTAAAATTTCTGATTATTTTTAAAAATTTGTAAAAATTGAGTTATCATTTTTTTAAATTGTTTGTCGGATGACCCTCAAATTTGCGGTCAAAAGTAAAAATTTTAAATTTTTAAATTTTCACTTTTGACCAAAATGCTGCTCCCCATGGTACGTAAGTACTTAAGGATTTAAGCTTTCGTGTCCCAAGATTAAAAAATAAGTAAGAGCCAGTTTATTAATTACGGACAGGTTAGATGTTTGGGGGGGGTATTACAGGTAGACATTCTTAGCGACGAAGGATAAAATAAAATGGAAAGTTCGAAGATCCTCCAGATAGTTACAGTCCATCTGGAGAATCTACAAACCATGATACCACTTTGTCTCGGGAATTTATGAATAAAAATCAAAAATAATATATATTTTTTTAAAACCGTATCAAATAAACTAAAAATAGTCATGTAAAAATACCATTTTTATAGAATTTTTATGTTAAATTTAAACAAAACCTTCAAGAAAAAAATTAATAAAGTTTATAATTTAAAATTAAAGGGTTTGTCTGTTCTAAATAAACTAAAAAATATTCTGTAAAAATTGTATTACAAGCATAAATCTTTTTAAACGGACATGCACAAAATATTATGTGTTGAAATTGTAACAGCTGAAACCGAAATTCTAAAAAAACCTATACAATAAGAACCATCAACTTAAAAGAACAATAGACAATAAAAGGATAATTTTATCATAAACTTATAATTTACATGTGAATAATATACCTTATGTTGTTAAAATTAATTTGTCATTCAAGGGTACAACTATTTATGTTTGTTATGTTAGTTACCATAGTTTACTAATTAATAACCAGAACTTCTATATTTAATGTTAAAAAAAAAAATATTTTAAACATTTATTTTAAAACAAATGCCCCAGAAATAACTTAAAATAGAATAAATTTAATTATCATTAATTTATGATATGGAATATGTAATTGTGACAGAACTTACTCTAATTTTAGATCTTAGTACTTTTGGAGGCCGATATTTTTAATAGGTCTTTTATTTTTTACGAATAATTTTATCTCGAAAATGGTGGTAGACTTGTCACCGATGCGTAGATAAAATTTTGATGATGAAACAAAATAAAGAAAAGGTATACCCGCGAAATACTCTTTTCAATACATTAATCCACCACAACAATACAGAACATGTCTAAAAATCGTAAACATCCCCCGAAATAAATTTTCCGGCAAAGAGTTAGGTTACATGTCAATAGAAATTATAAATATATTTTTCGCAAGTATCCCTTGTTTTAAAGTTAAGGAAATTATTATCTTTTAGCCATAAATAAGTCTAAGCTTCCAGGTCACATTTTTTCCTTTGTTTTCATTGTTTTCTTTTCTTTTGCACAACTTTTAAAGATAAAAACAGTGTATTTATTTTATTTCGAAACTGAACTTGTACCGCATTTGCCATAACCGTTTAATATGAATTTGGACTATTTAAGTTTAAAATGTCAAATAGATTGTTCATGTTAGTGATAAACTTTGCGGTTGTTTTAGCTTCTGCTGATAATTTCTCAAAAGCTACATATTACGTATTCATTGCAACCGCAACGCAGTGATTAAACATTTCAGTCGCCGATTTAACTATCTATTTTTTTTTTCAATTAGACTTCAAATATTCAAAAGTTTACAAGTTTAAAAAATAATACTAATTTTCTTATCCAAATTTGTAAAATATTTTGATATTCAAGTCAAATGACGATGTTTCAGACCCTCAAATTTTAAATTATTTTAAGACACCTTAAGACGAAAACATTAAAATTAAGTAATTGTGGTAAATTTGACGATAGAAAAAACACAACATTTTTTAAAACAAACTAATAAATACGTGTCCCATTAAAAAATGTTAATTTAATGTTGTTTTTTTTGTTTCCATTCAAATCATTTTCTTACGTATTTCTTAGGATTCTATGGAAAAAATACAAAAGATGGCTATTTTCCTTTGGTTTTTATTATAAGGAAAGCCACAAATATAGCCCTCTTTTGCCCTTACTGGATGACCTTGCATTAAGTACTGTGGGCGCCGGGTTTTTAGATGTTTAACCCATTTTCCCGGATTCTTCCGTCGACGGTATCCAATACATCGCGGTAGTGAATAGTGGTAGAAGGGCCACATCTATTTATTCTAGTTAAAACGGGAGTTAGATTTTCCAATTCTCATAGATCGGAATTTCCACATATTGAAGTTCATTTATTTTTTTTGGTCTTATTACAACCGGAAGTTGACAACTAAAACGTTGACACCAAAGTTTTGAAAACTAAAAGTTGTCAACTAAAAGTTGCTTTTCCTAAATTAGAGCAACAAGTGGAAAATTTTTGTAGAAAACTAAAAGTTGCTCTTTCTTAATTTAGAGAAGGGTAACGTTGAAAGACTAGGGATTAGAAAGTTCTCCAAGTTCTCGGCAGCAACAAATCTTCCATTTTAAATTGTTAATTTTTTTGATCTTTACACACACAGCTGAAACTAAAATTAAGTTTTTGGGAAAATTTGTCAACTCACAAGTTTGAAAACAGAAAAAGTTGGTGTATTTTGTAGAAAACAAAAGTTGTTCTTAAATTGTGAAAACTTAGTGGGAAAACCCGTTGTGTAAAGACTTAGTCGGAAGTTTTCAGATAAAAGTTTTTGAATTCCAAGATTCTCAAGTAGAATTTCCGAAAATATAAGTTTTCCCAATTCCGAGATCTAAAATAGTGGAAATTTGTCACTGACAAGTAAAAGAAAAAGTTTGGTGTCCCTTTTGCGCCTTGCTGAAGCATGGACGTTTTATAATAATTAGCTGTAATTAGTCCAGACGGGACCTAGAGTTTAACATGGACAGTCTTCGCCCATGATCACTTACCACACCCAACGTTGCCTAACATCGCTGATCTGACAAAAAGCGTCGTGTCAACGTGGCAAAGACCGTACCTTTTTTTTGATTAAAAGCACTCTATCGCTGAATTCCGTAAGATTTGAACTTACATCTAAAATACAAATATTTCGCTCTTTATGAAAAATCACTTATCGACCAATCCAGTCAAATTACATTTAAACGCTGCCCCAACTTTTAACTAGAATAAAATTTGTAGAAGAATAATAAAAATAGCTATTTAACAAGGGTATAAGTAAGGGCGGGATTGAGTCATTAATCGCCAATTACGACCCGAATTCACGACTTAAATCATCTGATATTTTTTTAAATTTAAATGGTGATTAATATCGAAAATAGCCATCAAGAACAATAATTAATACTCAATATTTAAACCAAACAAAATCTGATGTAAAAAAATATGACGGAAAATTATCGGCATACGTGTAGGTCCGTCTGTCTGTCGTCCTTAGGACCAAGATCGACTTTGGCTTTTGTTAATAAAAATAGTAGTTTTGGAACAATCGTTTTCGAAAAAATATTTATCGCGTATATATCGATTGAATGGCATACTGAGTATAATTGTTCCAAGGTGGCTAAGTTTACACTTTATATGTCTATTTTCTATTTAATTAACCATAATCACCCTGCAAAATCTATCAATAAAAGATCAGAGCATAGTTAATATTTACTGTTTATAAAGACATACCGGGTACGATGAGTCCCTCTTTACATTTTTGAGAATATTATTGTCAGACATAAGGTCAGTTAATGGTTTTGATCTAGCAAGATATTTTACGATCGGTGGTAGTAAACCACTCTGAATAAAATTCCTTTGCCGTTCCGAAAGCAAGGGTATTTTCTTTTTCTGTTAATGTTTGTTTTTGCTGCGACTTTTTGGGTCAAAAAGAAATGCAACCAAATTGTATGCGAATATACAATGTTCGTACTGTTTTTTAAATTTTGACATATGTTTTAAGATAAAATCAATTTCGTTAAAATGGGTTTTTAATATTTTAACTTGTACAACATCGGAAATACTGGCATCGTTTTTTTTATAGTCTATTATTTAAAGGGGTAATATATGGCTAATCTTTTCAAATAAAGGTTTGATATCCTTTTCCTTATAGTACTTTTAATTTCTATTTTGTTTTCTTGGATTTTTTTTTGGGATTAATTAAACTTTTATTCTGTTCGACAAGACCCTGCATTTCAACTCTATATTATTTGCAAATGGCTCTCTGCCAGTTGTTCTTTTAGGTTTGTTGGATTTTTCTATATAATGTTGCCAAATAGAATCCCTTTTCCTTTCCTACCACTTCTAAATGAATATTAATCGTCATGTACGACTGTGAGATATAAAGAGAAGATGTTGCTGGTTCGCGCGTCGCGTGTTCTTTATATCGGTAGTTACTTTATTTGTTTTAACAGGAATTTGCAAGAGAGCGCAGTCCTGATTTTGCTCTTTTGAAATTGAACCTAAACAATTTGCGCCATTTGCGGGGACTTTTTTTATTCCTACAAGAACCCCGTATTTTGCCTTTTTTCTAAATATCGACCAAAATATGTATAAATAGATTATATACTATTGACGAATTCAGTCAAAAAATATCTCAATTAAAATCAGTACCTAAAAGAATAAAGTGTTAAAAATAACTTTTTTTTTAATCACGGTTTTTTTCAACCTCGCCCAAGTTAGTTACAATATTTTTTCGATGATCGTTTTGTTATTAAATTGTAAAATAATAATTTTTCTTAAATTTTTCGTGATGTATTTCAGTATTAGGCGACTATCTTGACGAATGGTTGTTATTCAAACGGCATAGAATAAATCGACAGAAAATTATCATGCATTAATGGGGCTAATAACAAATGATTTCGTTTACGTTAATAATGTTCGTAAATCTTTATATCGAACAAATTTTGTAGATCATATCTACTCTATATTTTTGATGTTTATTTATTTGCCAATTTTGCTTTTGAGAGGAAGGAGATAGAAAGTGTTTGTATAATAAAATTCTTTATCCATTACAAATATTTACAAAATATAAATTACATAATTATGGTGCCCTCATCTATACTTATATGTATTTGCACTTTTAATATCATAAGGTGTAAATATTGTCTGTCAATAATATTTTTAAATATTTAAATACAACTTTAATTCTGGTATTGAAATTAATATATTACAGAATTTTATACCTACATAAGTTATGCCAACTAATTAAAAAAAAAAAACAGTTTAAGACCTAATTCAAAAATATCAAAGATTTCTTGTTTTTTTTGACAGCGATCCATATTGTTTGTTTGTCTGTTCTCTTAAAGATTCTACGCCAATTCCTCGTCGACCAATAGAAACGAGGAACGCACAGAGGGATTTATCCTCTCGTCGCGCACCTGCCGAACTTCTGAGACTAACCTGACTCTTGACAGGTATTGGTTACGTGTCATCTACCTGTTAATTTTTGCGCTATAGTTTGTGATTTTTTAGTTGCTGTTTTTGTTTTTATGTAAATTAAACGTTTAAAGACTGAATTAAATATGTTTATAATTAAAAGTATGTGCATCATTCAAATTTTGACCACTAAATGGTCAAAACTGATTTTGACCTGTCCGGTTTTAACCTGGTTAAAACCAGTGGTTTTAACCACCCTGCCCGAAACTTGCCAACCCTGGTTAAAATCGCGACCATGTCCAAACCAATTTAGTTTGATTCGGTTATCATGTTCTTTTAATATGATTTTATTCACATTTAGCACCTTAAATAAACCCGTTACCGTACGCCCATGACTCACACAATCTAATTAAATCTGAAGGTTTACTCAATTTTTGTGCCAAATTTGCATCGGGGTCTCTTAAACTTATTATCCAAAAACTGAGACATGGGACCTACACCAAATGTTTACCATATGCTATTGGCTTTAAGGAGAACACTTTAGAAAAAAACATTTTAAAATTTGCGAAAAAAAGTTAATTTTTTTTTGGGCCATCAAGGGAAAATTGGGACTTTTAAAAGCAAATTTTTCTCTATTATGTATTTTTTTCGGGAATTTGATCAAATTTTATTGTAATCCCAAATTTCGCATAAATATCTGCATTTTTCTTAAAATTAGAAGCATCTGAAATATTTGCATAACAGAATTGTTGAGTGAAAAAATTTCAATCGGCTATGGTTTTTAGAAAAAATACAGATAATTTTGCGAAATTTGGAATTTGGCGATAATATTTGATCAAATTCACAAAAAAAATACAATTAGAGGGATATTTGTTTTTAAGAGTACAGTTTTTCCCTGGGGACCAAAAAATATTTTTTTTCGCAAATTTTAAAATGATTTTTCTTTACCAAAGTGTTCTTCTTGAAGCAATAGCATCAGGTAAATATTTGGTGTCTATCCCAAATTTAAGTTTTTAGATAAAGCATTTTGAATCTAGAGACGCCTTTGCAAATCTGGTTTAATTTAAATGTAGAATTTTTTGTTATCGTGATCCCAAAATGTGAAGAAAATAAAAAACTTCAATTTTTTGTAAAAAACAGTAATTTCCTATTTCATAAATATATTTATTATATACAGGGTGAACCAGGTTTTTTATGACAAACTTTGACAGTCGATAGAACACCGTTTTTATAAAAAAAAAACCTCATAAAATATGTCGCCAAACGCTTTAATTTCTAGATAGAGCCGCATTCCATTTTTGGTCATCAAGATGGTATTTTCTAAATGTATTCAAAACTTTGAAAGTTAATTAAAGTTAAGATAATAAATCAGAAAAAATTATTTATTTATTCTATTTTTGACGAGAACTCATCAATAAATGCTATTTTTTGAAACTAAATAAGAAACTAATTTCCAAGTGTTCTGCATAAATAAGGTAATCTTGTTTTATCTCGATAAGAATGCACGGTTCTTGGCTAAAATGCTATTAAAAAATGTATAGGAAACAATAATACAATACTAAGCGTAGTATCTTTCATATCAAACCGTAATTAATAGCCTTTGTAACAAAAACACATTTACAGAAATGTTTCAAATTGAGAACTGTTTCTTTCAATGCATCATTTTTTAACGTTCTTAATAAAAGATACTAGGTATATTAAATATTGGGTCACTGTTCCTAATAAAATGTTCAATGATATTTTATCTAAAACCTTTAGATAGGTATAGGCGTTACGAATACATTCTCATCAATAATAAAAAAATAAAAAACACAATATATTTACTGCCAAAACTTTAGGTGTGAATTTTTTTATAAATGTGACTTTAAAGGTTTTAAATACATTTAGAAAATGCCACCTTGACCTAAAATAAAAAGCCCTGTATCTCGGAATTGAAGCGTTTGCTGACATATTTTTATAGGAAGTTTTTTTGATATAAAAGGTGTTCTAGCGCCTGTCAAAGTTTATCATTAAAGACCAGATCCACCCTGTATATTAAAATACTAACAAAATAAAAGTAAATTGTTTACTTAAATTATTTGTTCTACCTATCAGTAAATAAAGTAGGTAAATAAATATAAAAATTGCAGGTGCATATTATGTGTTTAAATCTTTTTGACAACAAGATATTTATTTTAGCATGGTAGTTACCTAATTTATTAGTAAAAAGGGTAATTGTTTTGAAAGTTGCCTCCTCTCCGATTTTGACCAAATTTGGTATACGGGTTTTTTGGGGCGCTCATTACGAATCTGAAAAAATATTTTTTCGCAACGTTTCGTTTTCGAGATACTCATCATCAAAGTTGAAAATGAAACTAACCTTATTTACACTATTCCTCCTTCTTTTTGCACAGAATTCTTGATTTTTACACTAAATTGGCACACAATATTTCACAAACACCTTTTAAAAACGTGTTTTTATATTTTTTATACTACACCTTTTTTCCATTTTATTGCAAACCTCCACTTTCACACGCCGCAACTTGGCCGCAACCATGTATACACTAGGGATTTTATAAACAAATATGGCTGCTGCCTTTGAACTTTAAAGTCTCGTTTAAAGTTTACAATTTAATGGAAAAAAGGTGTAAAATAAATAAAAATACAAGGTTTTAAAAGGTGTTTATAAAATATTGTGTGCCACTTTAGTGTAAAAATCAATAATTGTGTACAAAAAGAAGGGGGAATATAGTGAAAATGAGGTTAGTTTGATTTTCAACTTTGATGTTGAATACCTATCTCGAAAATGAAACGTTGCCGAAAAAATTTTTTCAGATTCGTAATAAGCGCCTCAAAAAACCCCCGTTTGCCACGGGCAACTTTCGAGACAATGACGGTAAAAAGATATCAATTTTTTTTGGTGTATTAAAACAATTAAATACATACTGCATACTGGACAGTTTTAATTTAAAACATTGAAATACTTTTAATAATTTTCTAAAGTTTTAACAGATTTTAGAAATAAAATATATTTTTTAGTACTTTTAAAATATATAAAACAAAGAACAAATACTACAACAGCGACAAAAAAGGCTCATCCCGGACTAAATTAAAATAATTCCAATTATAAATTCCAGTCAGATCCATAAAGGAAACAGCACTTTAATATTGAGATGTGAATGTCTTTACAAGAACCTCAACACAGGAAGTAGGCTGTGTTCAAGGGAACTTTAAAAATAAAACAAAATACTGACGCGATTATATGCTCTGTTATGTGCTTTTTCCGTTTTTCAAACTTTGCTCTTATCTAATTACTGGGTATTTCCATTTCCCTTGACATTTAATCATAATAATAATACACCTGTAAGGATGTAGTTTTAGCATTCAAAAATTGTTTAAAAAGATTACATAAATTTGCTGAGGATGACAATAACCAAAAACTTAAAAAAAAAGAAGTATACTATGGACAAAAAACTATTACAAAAAAACTGTCAAATAAACAAAAACAAACAAATAACTAGCTTGCAAAAAAACATCAGAGCTATCCTTGACCATCAAGTGACGGAAAATTCTGGGATTTGCAATGTTTTGAGCAGCTGTTTTTACATACAATATGACTTACCAACTCCGTATTTCTTGGTTTTAGTCGGGGTCCACATTTTACCGCACTAAAAAAAGGAAAATTACATTTTAAAACACACCGAAACACGGAAAACATTCAAATCAATAGCACTTTCATCTGATGAACGGCCATTGTTTGCTTTGATTGTCAAATTTTTCCTAGGAGGAAAAGGCAAGGCTGACTTACGATCAGAAAACTGTGTTAAGGTGAACGAAGAGTAACTTACAAATTCAGAGATGGCGCCACGAGTATACTTTGACAAGTTTAGAGATAGATGGCACTAGCAAATTGGCAGCAACGTACGATATCTGGCGAAGGTGCAGGTATCGGGAAACTTTCTACTACAACGCTACTAGCAATGCTACTACTCAATTTGGTTTTGGTTGGTTAGTTTATTACATAAGAAAAGATGTGGCTAAGTTGGTCAATTACGACAGAAAAAAACAAACATAATATGCACAATATCGTTGCATATAAAAATGCTACACATTTTTTAAATGGTATTAGTCCGTCGGATGGAGCACGAAAAGCCTTCTAGTTTTGGAGCTAAAAATACTGAGGTATAACCAAATGGGACCTTCACTGTTTAAAAAAACATGTTTTTTTACATGGAAATATTTTTAAAAATAAACCCGGTAGCCGCTCTTAAACATCGGGGCGCTTGCCTGTGCGACAGGCCGTTTTTTTCTGTCGCTATCGCTACACCCCAGCTAATTACAGAATTTTAATTTAAAAATTTTGTGTTTTGTTTTATAAACCGTTACGGTGGTTTTATTTTAATTAATTATAATATTTAGTTATGGATAGACAATTATTATTAAATTTCTAACAGCATTTTAAAGACAATTATTTTAAGATGGTTAATGAAAAAATTTTTAGCGGTGGGTAAGTAATTTTACTGGTGATTATATAAGTAAAATAAAGGTAAAAGATTTTGGTAAAATTTTCGTACCAATGGATTTGTTGTTCTGTCCTAATAATGTGATGTTTCGTGAGAGATTTTTGCGATAAATAATATTTTTCTAACTTTTTGTCACTGGTGTTTTTTTTTAACAAGGATGTTTTACATAAGTGTTTTTTTTTTCACTAACAATAAGCCGTCATAAATGATCATCATAATATATATCTAAATGATCCCCATTATAACTCTACCAGACATATTTCATTGAGTTAAAAAACATTATTATTATTATTTTTGATACTTATATTGTAAATAAACAGTTTATTTTTTCGGAATATCTGCTTTTTTAAAAATTGAACGTAAGGCGTGTTTATTTTGCCTGAAAACTGGGAGTACCAAATATGTAATAGTAAAAAACCAACTGTTTCTGGCTTTCAAACAATTTTAAAACCTGCAAATTAAAAAATGACAATATTTCGAAAAAAAAAATTAAAAATGATTTTCTTGCCACATTTTACAAGATACTCTTTACAGAAAATCGAAAACAAACGAGCGCCGGCACAGATTTTAAAGTAAGAAGATAGAAAGAAGAATCAAAATGTAACTAATTGGAAAATACAAGGCAGTTTTCAACATCTGAAAAATGACTTAATTGTTTTTTACTAGGCAGCTGCAATTTTACAAAAGAGATTGTTAAACGATTAAAATTAGCTCAGATTTTGTAATATTTTGCATCAGCAGCAAATAGATGTATATAAAAGTGTAATCTGCCCTTTAACATTTCTTAGAGTAGCAGCATCCATTTTTTTTCTTTTAGTTGTAGCATCCTTTCCTGTGCTAACTGAAACTAAAAGTTTCTTCTTTAATGTATCTGATTTACCAAAAATTTTTAGGTGTTGAATACTGCAGCTTTCAAAAAAACTAACCCGATGAAGCAACCCGCGTTGTTACTTGAGTTTACAAAAAAATATAAAAAATGTATCTGCTTCTAATCCGCAACTGTCAAGAATTTAGAGAAGCCCAGAACACAGACAAATTTTAAGAAAATTAATTACAAAAAAAAAACATTTTTTTTTGTAATGTTTAACAGCCTGTATCTTAGAAACTATGCTTTTTCGAACACCCTAAGTTCGCACTAACTTAATAATTATTTTGCTACAAGGTGTTTATTTTCTTAAGTTGGTCTTTTTATAATATCGCAGAAGTTCTATATATATTATTGTAAATTTTGGTAGGTGTTAATAGGATATAAAGCCACATATTTCAGTTACAACAGCTAATATATTGCTTCACCAGGGGCGTACCTTTAAATTTTTTTAGAAAAAAAATGGTACGCCTTTGTCATTTTTCTATGTAACTATTTTTTCTGATTTGCTTGATTAAATCCGCTTGAAATCGTCTTCCGAGTTTTTGTGATCATACGCAACAATAAGAAATGCGCAATTACCGCTAATGGGTTAGTGGCAAGAGAAGTTCTTGGTAAATGCCTTAGAGCAGAAGCCGAAGAGCGACAGTTCCTCTACAGCCCGTTGGCGAGAGAAGCAAGCCTTCTTGTAAGCGTGGGATCATTGATAAGACAAACAGCCAATGGAATCAAGAATGCTGAGTTGTAAAAGCATTTAGACAGAGACAATTTTAATTGAGATTAGAAGGAGAGAAATGTATTTATTACTGTATTACTTAAGTGCAATCTAAGTTTGGTCGCAAATGTGCCAAAAAAAAAGACTTTTCTATAAGCTTTCACACTTAAAGGTAGTTTTTTCAGTAGATATTTGTAACACTGATGTAAATATAAACCTCTTAAAACCTAACTAAAAGATGCTCATTAAGTGATATTTCTTTTTTCATTACTTTAACAGTATTAAGACGTATCATAAGTAAAAAACCGCCCATAAAGGGTAATGTTCACGAGAACCATCGAGAATAAATTTAAAATTTATCATTAAAAAAAATCGGGATTTTGGAGATTGTCATAACACCCCAATCCCGGGATTTTCGGGATTAAAAACCAGCCGGATCCCGTTAAATTCGCGATCCGGGGATCCTGGACTTTAAATCCTACTTGGAATTGGACAATGAAAATTTTCCTGTATAAAAAAAACAATATTTGTACAAAAAAATATTTATTTTAGTATTCTGTATGGTCATAATAATATACAGTGCGACTTAAACCTAAATACACTTACAAAATAGGCTACGTACAAAGTAGGGTCACTTAAATTCTGTCACATTCTTACATTTATCACATTAAATTAAACATTTATAATTTAAACAACTTTACCTCTTAGTACATAATACAAACAATTTTTTATATGCTACAAACTAAATTGTTTTTAAAGATCTCCTTTCCTAATGGGGAAAAATAACCAAATTTATTTTGCAATGCCGTCACAAAATTTATTACTGTTTTTATTTGAAAAGCTAGCTATTTGTATATCTAGCTAGATAATATTTAATTTTATTACATAAAGTTATTTACTATTAAGCCCAATTATGTCCAATAGATTAAAAAATATGCTTTTTTTATTGTTAAACTAAATTTATATTTAGTTTTGGGATTATTTGAGTAATATAGCTTTCAGCAAAAATCCAGCAAGCATTTTTTTTCAGGGGATACCTATTTAGTTATTTGTGTAATATTTATTTACGTTGCTAGCCTTACTTTTCTATTTGAAGAAATTGGTATCAAAATATACGTAAAAATGAGAAAATGTATATTTTTCTCTCTTTTTATAAAGCATACAGTAACATAAAGAAAAATAATGTAAATCTCAAAACTACTCTAACTGTGTCTACAGGGACTTAAAAAATGAAAATTTAACATACTTTAAAACAATCAAATTATATCGCATGAATAACCACAGCTTATTAGAAAAGTAAAATCTTCAAAAAATCTTTTTTATAATTTATTTTAATTACTGGGTCTACTAGCCAAAAAGTCTAAGGTCTAAGGGAAAAACGGTTTTGGTCAAAAAAGGACAAAAATTTGCATAAATAAGCACCTGGAAAAAAATAAAAAGTCTGGTGGATAATTATTCCTGATGTCGTTGGCCAGAAAAACTTACATAACCAGCCTAAATACTTTGTGTGTTTGCAAATGTAAATTCAAAACTATGTAGTTTGAAGGTTTACTAAAACTTGTAGGAAAAGCTAATTACGAATAAGTTTTTATAGACCAGTATCAAAGACCCGGGTCTATTTAAAAGACCCGTCTTGGAAAAAGATATCTAAAGTACCATAGAGAAATTTTAAATTTAAAACTGGTAAAAAAATTGGGAGTCGATGGAGGTCAAATTTTGCCATTCCACTCAAATTTGTTTTTTTCTGATCATCTATCTTTGGTTTCTTTAATGTACCACATCATATTTATGCTATAAATAATTGGCAGTTATATCTACAAAATACTACTAAAAAGTATTTTTGTAAAAGTCATTCATGGTACCATAGTTTTTAAAATATTAATAAGCACTTGGAAAGACTATTAAGGGATTTTTTCAAGCCTATCCACAACAAACCTGAGTTCACCCATATTTCCCGCCAATCATTTCAAACCGCAATGTCAGAGTCAAATTAAACTACACCACCTAATCAATACTTTAGAATGATAAGTTGGTTTGGTTTATTAAAATCTTTTGGAGAGTTGTGGTAAGTGAGTTTTACCCGGTGCAGGCATTGCTGGTATCCCTTTTTTTAATTATAATCTAAACAAGGATAGTAATCCTACTGGGCCATTCGTTTAACTTATGGGATAGTAATCTAATCTGTAATTCGATTAGAATTATTTGCTTTTTATGGTTCTTAAGTGGAAATGAAAATATCTCGTCTTTTTACATTAAATATTCTAAAGAAATAATTATGCTATTATGCATTTAAAAACTGATAGGTTATGTTAAGATTCACTGGTGTCAGATTGTCTTTTATCGATCGCATCAAGAAATAGTTGCGATAAATTCATACAATAAAAATGTAAAATAAAAAAGAGCTTTTAAGAGAAATGGCTTGGAGAAAGTCATTTCCTTTTGTTTTTTTGTGATGACTTCTCTTTGAAAGAATTTTTAATATCGATCACAGGTCGGGGGGTCAGTTCAAACCATAGGTAACTCCATTATCGTTCCTAACCATAGTACCGTGGGAAGCTCGAGGAAATATTATTTTATTAGGAACAACCATGATGACTATTCTACTTCGCAAAGACGCTGCTACTGGGTCTTTATTAAAAACGTTATTGTCTAAATTCTTTTATATTGATAAATAATAATATACCAATACAAAATTAAAAAAAAAACTAATAAAAGGATTTTTTTTTTACCCCGTATTTCTGTAAAAATGTCGAAAACCTTCGCAAATAAAATGTGGATATTTTTCCCAAAACATATTAAATACAATAACATATTTACGAATGCATTCTAATATGGTTCGTTTTTTGTAAAATAATACAAAAAACTTATTCGAAGACATATGCTTAGTAATAATTTGTTTTTTACTTTATTTCGTTGGTAGATTTTAACTTCATCCTTGCTTGGAGGAATTCCTTGTTTATGACTTTGTCATCTTCATTCTGAAAAAGTAAAATCACAATATTAAAATAATATTATTAGTTTTATATTATCATTAAACAGTTTCTTAAATAAAATTTTATTTTATCAACTATCGACACCAGAGTTTGGTTCTTACAATATGGGAGGAAAAGAGATAGATAAAAAAATAGTGTTAACCACATACTACAAATGACGTCAAGCACATTCATTTTAAATAAATGTGTGACGTCAAATATAAGCAGAGTCACAGACAAACCTATTTTTCAAAAACTTTTAAAATACTAGGCGTAAATTAATATTTTTTTAATATGTTGGCTATTAGATAAGTCTTCTTAAAATAAACCCATTAAATCATATTTGGCTTATTTAGTTTGCCAGGGACGGACTAGCTGTGACACAATAATAGATTTTTTACACCTGATATAAAGAAGCTTAACAATATTATTTTTAAGTAGCTTTAACCTTAAACTAAAAAACGGTATTCTCGATTGACATCGATAAAGTCAACTATTTACGAGAAATAAAATATTATGGTTGGTAATTTTTTTTTTACATTATACAGGTTGTTTTTTAATTGAATCTATTTAAGGAGGCATTTTTTGAGTCCATTTTAAGAAGAAAATTTCTAATGAACGTATGTAATAAACGTCTTAACTTTCGAGATATAGGGTGGTAAAATTTTCAAAAATAAATAATTTTATAGACTTTTGTAACACAAAAAAAGTAAATATTTAGATACCTTTATTACAGTAAAATTTGTAAATCTCCTAATTTAGTAAATAATGTTTTTTTGCGGTTTCGACTGTGCAATGAACGTCTACGAATTTATTATTAAAAACATCACAATGCAACTGTATATGAATAAACAGGAGTATCCTGCAATCCTAATCAAAATAAATGATTACTTTTTGATATAAAGTAAAAGTAATTTACTTATATTAAAAAACAAGTTATAAATCCTGGAATTTGCCCTATCACTTGTGTTATCATTTGTGTAATCAAGTAGATAGCTTTTATTTAAAACTGGCAACACTGGTAATTACCACTAAAATGTCGCTTTGTTTTGATCTGTTTCAAGAAGTTAAGTTGTCAGTGCTCTGTTACCAGTGTTGCCGGATATCCACAAGGACACAGTTTTAATGTATATGAAAAAGTTTGTACTCTCAGAACTCTTGCTTTTTTCAAGAATGGCCTAATATATGAACTTACCACTTCTTTGACTGGATTTTCAAGCCGCCTCGCTCTATCCGCAATGACTTTTTCCAACTCTGGTGTTTTTGCTGCAATGTGGTTTTCAAGCTGTTTTTTCGCCACATTGTCCTTGTGCCTTTCCAAGGCTCTTTGGAGTTCTGATTTCTGGTTTAGGACATTTTTTCCCTCTGAAAAAATAAAACAAATTATAATATTCAGTTAAAAATTTACAAGAACGCTTTTTTAGTCGCTTTTAGTTAATTATTATTCTAAATAAATAATATTTACAAGGTATCCGAAAAATTATTGTACTACATTTTATGGCATCCTACTCCTAAAATTGATTTGTTTAGTCTGTAGAATCAAAAATTTTAGAAATACTGGTTTTTCCTTAATTTGTTTCAAACTTGTTAGTTGATTTTAATATTTTTGGTTTCAATTATAAAGTAAGTGAGCTTAAATGGATCTGTTTGGGCGCCATACGTCGGTCGTAAAGTTTTACACATGTATTTTTCTTACAACCTCTATATAGGGTCATTTAAAGAATAAATACATATTAGACGGTCAGCCCACAGTAGAAAAAAAATCAGTCGTGCCCGGCATGTCCTTTCTGAGTTTTAAATAGTGAATATTGACTATGCGCTAATCCTTTACTGATAGGTTTTTTACAGGATGACTGTGGTTAATTAAATAGAAAATAATAGACCTATAAAGTGCAAAAAATAGCCAACTTGGAAAAATTATACTCAGTATGCCACCTACTCGACGATTTATTCTTGTTTCGTACACTCGCGTTCCCCAAATATTCTTATTTCGAACACATAATTTAATTATTCAGTTTTTGACATCTCGTTTCGTACACCAAAAACTGAGGTAGGTCTCTGATGGTTTATAAAATATGGTTAAATGTATTAAAACTACTTTTATAACTAAATATCAAAATATTTATTGCTCACATATAAGATGCAGAAATATAAAATATTTATTTGGATATAAGTGGTATTAAAGTAATCTAATAATAATATATGTTTAAAAAATCTACCTAAACGAAAAAGTTTACAGTTCCTACTTTTAGTGATTTATCACGACTGAAATATAATTGGGGAAAATAAAGAGTCGCTTTGACTAACCAGAACCAACCATGACCGACCAGAACTGAGAGATTTTGAATTTGTCTACATTATCTTTACGTAGAGGTTATTAACAAAATTTTAATAATTTTCAATATGGTATTTGGTTGGTTATTAAGGCCGTCACAATGGTCGGTGTACGAAACGAAAAGCATAAAATTTATTAAATAATTCAGTGTATGAAAAGAAAATATTTCAGGTAAATTTTTGAGGTGGAAGAAACGCTAGTGTACGAAACTAGAAAACACCTACTCGATATATACACGATAAATAACCCTTCCAAATCTTTAACTTAGTTAGCATATCAAGTACGAGTGTTCCAATAGTATTATTTTTTTAACAATTGGTCGAGATTGGCCCTTACGACAGACCGGCATCAAATTTCGTTTGGTTTAGATGGCATAATGAGTATAAGTTGTTCTAAAATGGCTATTTTTTGCACTTTTTAGGTTTATTTTGTAGTTGCAACAAGAAGTAACGGCAGTCATCCTGTGAAACCTACCCAGAAAAAGATTAGTTTATATAGACCAGGGCTGAAGCCTTTAAAAGTGGTAAAAAGTGAAAAAAATAATAGTAGAATGAAACTCATTGGAAAGGAAGAGAATCTAACAAAAATAAAAGAAAAAATAATTTACGGGCGATCTGAGGTCGGAAAGTGGAAGGGGGTGAGTTTTTTAAGGGTAAAAAACAATTTATCTCGATTTTCGGCAAAACTATTAAAAAAAAGTTAAATAGCAAAGTTGTAGGTAATAAAAAGATCTTTTGTATTTACACTTTTTTCATATAATCTTAAAATTTATGTGAAAAATTTAAATAACCAAGTTTTTGATTTTTTATTTTTATCTTCAAAAAAAAAAAATATTTATGAAATTTGGTGAAAACTTACCTTTTTTAATATATTTATTTTTTCACCCTATTTTGACTTAATATCGAAAAAGTATTCCAATTTTCCAAGTCGGTAGGCTTTTTGTCTGTTGAATTATCTACTTTCTGATGGTGTAAAAAAAATATACGTTACGATGGTAAATGTTCTCAGAAAATGAAAACAAAAAAAAAACTCGAATCCGAAATTGTTTTTTAATCATTATCAATTTGTACATAATGATTAAAAAACAATTTCGGATTCGAGTTTTTTTGTTTTTGTTTGCATTTTCTGAGAACATTTACCATCGTAACGTATATTTTTTTACACCATCAGAAAGTAGATATTTCAACAGACAACTTTAATTACTCAAAAAACGTAGGATTTCATGTTACATTGATAAACAAAAAATTGCAAATCGAAATATACTACTATAATTAACAACCAAATGTACATAATGATTTAAAAAAATCGGATTCGAGTTATTTCGATTCTTTGCATTTTCTAAGAACATTTACCATAGTTATGTATATTTTTTAACACCATCAAAAAGTACACATTTTAATGAACAAAATGCCCACCGGCTTTTTTAAAAAAGCAGATATTTTGACACGAGAACTCACCCCCTTCCATTTCCCGAACTCAGATGGCCCGTGAATTATTTTTTCTTTCATTTTTGTTATATTTTCTTTCTTTTTCAATGGGTTTCATCCTACTATTATTTTTTTTTTGGTTTTAAAAATTATCGACCCTGGTCTAATAGTCACTTTTTACTATTTAAAAGGGCATTCTAAGTACGATTGGTCCTTTCTTTTCTACGGTGGGCTGCTAATGAAATAATAAGTAAATAATAAAATACGCAATGCAAAATAATTAATATAAATGATAATAAGACGCACCGACAGACATACAACGGATCTTTGTTCTTCCCTTTAATAATAATTACGAATTAAAATTACGATCAACATATTACATGAACGGATGCTGTGTGCAATGCAGGCGCGGCTCTTTCATCATCGCAACATTAAATATGCATGTTTTATACCGGATGTTTTAACTTTTTTTACCTTTTTTTTGTGTAATTATGTTTCAAGTTATATTATGCTTTCCTATATTCAGCCCATATTCGTATGCCTGTGAGTTTATGTTGTTGCTTTATTAGCAGTTCACAGCAAGTGTTTATATTGTGTACCATATTTACAAACGTATAAATATACTGGGTGATCAAGAAGTTATTTACTATTTTAAATTAGTAAACAGGGTGTCCGGAAAATGTTTGACTCAAATTATATAACCGACCCTTGATGTCACACCTGGTTATATCTAAAATTGATTCGTTTAACCGTTCGAGAACGTCATTTTTTTAAAACAATGGGTTTTTTTATAAATTTATTAAAATACTATTATTATATTAGTAAAAATGAAAAATACCAAAATAAGTAAAAATAACCCAGTATCTGTAAAATTAAAACATAATATTAGTTACTTACTTTTAATTACAATTAATAAATAGTTTAGAGTTTTAAACTTAACCTAGGAATCTCAACAACTATGTAGTTTATCCTATAGAACCTAAAATAATAATTAAAATTTGATTTTAATTTTATGCAAAAAAAAGTCGTCGAAGAGTGTCCATTTATTTTTATTACATGATTACCTTGGAAAGAGAAAAGTGTGGGTATATTTTTTATTAATAGCTACTTAAATATTAGGGTACTGTAGTTAGAGTCAATTCTATTTATTTTTGCCAAACATTGTCAAATTTCATCACAACCAAGCTATTAAAAAAATTAAAATAATGTTTTTAATTTTGTTACAAAAATATTTTTTAGGGGTATTCGTACAAAAAAAAAACTTCCAACATCGACAATTTAGGTGATGACAGCCCTAATAATGTCCCGATGGACTAGAAGAGGAAATGATGCACCCGTGAAGTGGCCGCCACGTTTGTCAGATTTAAATACTCGTGACTTCTTTATAATACTTTTAAATTTTTAAATTTTAGACCGATTTTAACAAAATGTAATAGATGAAGGTACTTGAATAAAGGTACCTTGTTTTCATAATTTTTTTTTCGCATGTAAAATTAATAACTATGCTTTAATCTGCAAAAAATTCTTAAGTATATTTTTATTCTGGTTTCAAGAACCCTAACACGCTAATCAAAAGTCTCCACGGACACAAAACCCAAGAACCCCTCTAACCCCCTTCCAAAATCAGCCTTAAAGGTCACTGGAGATTTGGAGACTTTTTTTTATGATTTTGGGAGGGTTAGAGGAGTTTTCGGGTCTTATGCCCGTGGAGACTTTTGATCAGCGTGTTGAGAACTATTACTTTTCAAAGTTTAAATACAATTGGTCGAAACCCATTTTCAATATGAAAGTTGTGGGGTCCTTTAAAGTGCTCCTAGAGACCTAAATGAGGTTTACATTTTTGAAGCAGCGGAAATTATAGTAACTTTTTTTTAATAAACAGGTTAATATACTTAAAAAGTTATGCCATCTAAAACAAGTAAGGTAGGCCGTAACTGGCACTCTCTACTGGCAACATCAAAAGTATGGACGAATTTGAATTTCTCGCCTCAAAGAACCCCCAAATCCCTAATTTTGTACCGCTATGTCTTTTAGTTAAGAAATTATTACGAAAAAACGAAAACAAAATTAGAAGTTTGATACCCTGTATCTTAGTAATTATCAACTTTGTGATAAGGCAAGTTTACGTTAATTGCATTATTTCGACCTAAAGAATCTACTGTTGCTCTGTGTCCCATTACTTCTGAGACACTCTGTATAAAAGAGAAGCAGGTACTTAAAAATGGGACGTGCTAAGCCATTTCTAGGAAAGAGTGTTTTAATAGCTTCCTAAATGAAACGCAAAATAAGCATTCTCATCGATATTATAAAAATTATGTCGACCTGTGAAATTCACTTTTGGATATAATTAATATTTAATCGGGAAGTGCCGCCTCTATGCTTCACGGGTCCTAGTGAAGGGGACCCGAACTTTCCAATTTGCTTGTTTTGATAATCCCTAAAGAGTTTAGGCTGTGGAACCTTCTGCTTGTAGAGATCTTTCTAGTCATGCTGCTGAGACAAGAGATCATCCTCTCTCATGTCATTTACTCGAGACGAGAGAGTGACTTTTCTCTCGTTCAAAGGCCTCTTGACGAAACAAGAGAACGTCCTTTTTCGCCGAGAATTTCTCGTTTTTCTCAAGCTTCCTCATTCTCTCGACCAGGGATTTTGAAGTACAATGGCAAAAAATAAGAGTAAATTAGAATAAAAATAGTATAGTTTGAAGTATTGAGGATCAAATTAAAAAATGTATGAAACAAGAAATAATTTCTTAACTCAAGACACCCACGATACGTTAGTACTTGTAGGCTGTAAGCCGTCGTGGACTTTTTCCAGAAAAAAAACCTAATTTAAATTTTGAGTTTGTGCACGGGGTTTACTGTTTGCTTAAAAATGTTTTTCCACTTTCGCTAATAACTTACGATTTTAAAACGATGACGTATAAGCAGCAAAAATGTTGTAAAATTAAACTGAAATGGTTATAAATATATTTTAAAGCCAAAAAGTATTAATTATTCCAGGCAAACAAGAGAACTTTCAAGGAAAAATAAAAAAACCACTCCGTATAATGTATCATGTACCTACGTCATTAGAGGAAAAACACAAGACAAGTGCTCTCCAGATTTTGCTTACAAACGCAGGATAATACGCTCCGCTTCTTTTGTCTCAGACCCGTATACTTTCTCGGAAGTGCCTTTTTTCGTGCCTTTTTTTCAACGTAAATAAGTCTCGTAAAGATTTTTTTAATTTTTCCGCAATCTGCTACGATATACATTCATGCATCCATCCCAAGCATGTGTTTTAAATTTTTTGATACTTGAGATGATATGGAAACATGGCTGCCGTTTTTAAGTAAATAGAACGAGACATGAGAATCTGCGAGTTGTAAAATAGTAAGTAAAAGTGAAACCTGATCTTGCTATTTACTCAGCTATTTCAAATGTTTTCAGAAGATTAAGTGATTTCATTTGTCGCCAGATGTTAAATAACTTTTAAATCTTAAGGCTCAAGTCTTCTCAAAACGTGCAAATCATGATTATTTTTCTTTTTGGACTTTAAGGGGAGATATTATATTGGCTCATTTTTTAGAGCAGAGTCAGTGAAAATATTTGTATATAGAGGGATAGGTCGCCTACAGTTAAAAAAAACTTTCTTGCAGGCAGAGCTGTCGGTAATCGAATTAAAATAATTAAAAAATCGTATTCAATTACTTCTCAGTAATTGAATTGCTTTAATTCAATTACTTTCCGAAAAAGGTAATTGTATTTGGATTATCAATTAATGGGATATTGTAATTCTAATTCGTAATTGATTTTTAAGAATCCCAAGTAATTCAATTACTTAGAAAGTAGTTCGATTACTTATAAAGTAATCGAATTACTTAAAAATAATTCAATTACCTAATAAATAATAAAATTACTACGAAAAAATCAATTACCTTTTTTTATGGAAAAACTGACGAAAGTTTGGCCAGCCAGAAAGAGCATCTTGAAACTTGGCGGACTGCTTTGAATCCGGCGAACGCCGCCCCCGCGCCGATTTAGTATTTAGAAATTGCTAAAATATTCAATTACTTTTAGTTTTAATTGATAATTAAATTACTTTTAACAAACATGCTAGTAATTGTTAATCGTAAATTTACTACTCCTTAGAAGAATAATTGGTAATTAAATTACTTTTTAGAAGTAATTGTGACAGCTCTGCTTGCAGGAAATTCAGAAGGTTAATTAATGTGGGAGCAGCCATGAGTAAAACCGCCCTGTAACCATTTTAATTGGTCCAAATCAAAAGGGTTATGGAGCAGTTGAATAAAAAACCTAATAAGTGTCTCAGATTCCCTAGACATATATGGGAACGGTATTCTAGCTAGAATCTAATTTGGGATACATAAAATTAACATTTTATTAGGGAGACAGTTGGCTTTTTGATACGTTTTAAATTTTAGTAACAACACAATTAATTTATATAAAAGACTTCTAATATAAATTAGAAAATAAAAAAAGTAAAAATAAATACATGAAATGCAAAAATATAAAAAGTTAATGCAAAAGCCTAGCGGTTAAATTAAACATTAAAGTAATTTGAATTGTTTTGTTAGTAATGTTAATATTTAATGTGTGTTACTTCTGTTACTTTGAATATTAAGTTTTTGTGTTTTGTCATTTTAGATATTTATTGTCACCTTTTTCTATTTTGTAGCTTAAATCCCAATTTTTTCATATAAATTAAATTAATGCTGTTATTTTTAAATATAAATACAAAACAATCTTCATTGAAAAATTTGGCGCAGTCAAAATTGAAACGTAGTAGTACGAGATCCGAATAGAGGCGACCTTTTTTTGCGAATGAGTTGCCTAAACAATTATGGTCAAGGCTATGATTAATATAATAAAAAAATTATTCAACTTAACAGTATTGATTTACTACTAAATTTTTTTCTTTACTTTCAAAAATAAATATTTCAAAAAGTTCTTTAATCTTAAATTTCAAAAAAGTTTAAAATAATTTAAGGGGTCTTTAATACTGTCATGTAGAATAAAAAAGTAAGAATAAGTAAAGAAAAATTAAAAAAAAAAATAACAATAATCATGGCTTTAACCATAAATTTTTAGGCAACCCATTTTCAATAGATTTGTTTACATACTATATTTGATCAAAAATAATTTTCATACGGTTGGCAGATGGGTGAAGGTCGTCCCTAATTCGGATCTTAGACTAGACAAAAACGAGCCAATAAAGAAAGTCTTACTAGAAAAATGAAAATTTTATATCGTAACTCTTTTGTGTCAATTTAAATCATTTTTTAAGTATTTTTTTATTCTACCAGAAAAAGTACACACAATTATTGCCATTTCACATTTTTTTGTATACGAGGTAAGCCACTAATATGACCTTATTCATTCCTCCTCGGATGACCCTACAGATAATTGTCTGTGAAGCATGAAACTGAACATGCCTTTGGGTCCCCCAATCTAATAAATCTAATGTTAATTAAAGGTCTTGTGCATATTTTTCATTTCGTGTTTAAAAATGGGCCTAAGAAAAAAGTATTAAAGTTTAGGGTACTACCATCAGCAAAACTATGGTTGGGATATATCGCAGAAAAGAGAAAAAATAGAATTGGTACCAGCATTTAGCTCTAGAGCACTATCGCATCGATCTTCTTAAACGCTAGATAAGTGAGTAATCATCGACAATATTAGATGCAAATTTCTTCAGTGGTCTCTCGCTCTCTAACCCTTCAAAAGCACATTTTGAAAATGCTAAGAAATGTTTGCGAAATGTATCCCAACCTCGATAAATATTGGAGACTCTTCGAAAAAAGTTCAAATCACTTCCGTTTCGACTTTTACCAAGTGAAGTCACGTGTTTGAAAGCTCCGGCTTTTTCGTGGAAAGCGACCGCAGTGGCGCGAAAAACCGTGTTTTTGCTCGTGAAAATCGAAGGGGAATTCGCCGCTATTATACGGGTCCTTTTGAGGCTAAGCACTGTGAGCGGTTGAGGCCTCAAATTTCTGTTGTTTTAACGTTAGTGTCGTGCACGAGGTGTCTTTCTAATGGCGGAGGATTGGATGCGCGCACGGCGTGAGACGTCAGACTGACAGCAAATTGGTTGTACGCAATACCAGTAGCAGTCCTTGGTCGGATTACCGTTAATTGTGCCTTGCATCGATTAGAAAAAAGTTTGAAAAGTTTAAGTTTTGAAAAAGTTCGGAATTTCTGGGGGTTACAGAACCCGACTATCCAGAAGTTCCACCTACAAAGCCTGGAAAAGCTCACGTTGGCAACAACGTGAGTCTGGAAAGGGGAGAGCTAGCATATTGAATTCAGATAGACAGAAGCCAATAATCAAACAATCAAGTTCAAATCGCCTATGAATAAATACACAAGAATACAATATTTACGTTACTAATGCTATGAACACTTTTAACAAGTGTTCACATTGTTAACATCAAGAAAATATATTTTAGTTCGGGTTCAAGTTTATCCACTTTTTACTTATCGATAGAAAAACATATTGTATGGATTTCGATGTCTTATGTGGAGAGATATGCAATGTTTGACTTCCTTTAAGTCCTTGGAGAGCCATCGTAATGGACTGGACTAACACTACTCCCAACATGCATTAGTATACAGTATGTCCAAGATAAGAATGGAGAGCATGGGGAGCTCCGAAACGGTAAGAGATAGGTTGGTGGTTTAAATTTGGCAAAGTTGCGCATCGGGGAGCTCAATAATATATCGTTAAAAAATCGAAGTATTATTTCGTACTTTCGAAAATATGGCGAAAAAACTGAAACTTTCGATTTTCGTTTTTATTTTTTACGACTTTATTTCAAAAGTTAGAAAAATTCTAAAAATATATTCTGCTTTATATATTGGTGCAGTCAAAAAATTCTTACGTTTCTTTTTGTTAAACCATCATCAACTTTATTTGTTTAAATATGGTTTTTTATTTTTTATGTAATTTTTTTGAATCGCATATTGTCCCAATTACAAAAATGTATAACACTTAATATTTACTTAACAAATATAAAACGCTCCTAAAGAAATCATGTGCGTTCCTTGTCTGATTGTCTTTTATGAAAAATAAGTTTATTTAACAGAAAAATATCAAGTATTATACATACATCATAAAACTGGTTCAAAAAAATGTAATAAACCATTGAGGGCCGTAAGTATTTAAAAAATAAAGTTAATAATGGTTTAGCAAAAACGAACCGTCGTAAGAAATTTTTGACTTCACCAATAGATGAAGCACAAAAAGGTGAGAGAGAATTTATTTTTAGATTTTTTCTAACTTTTGAAATAAAAACGAAAATCCTGAATTTCAGTTTTTTCGCCATATTTCTGGAAGTACAAAATATAACTCCAATTTTACAACGGTATATTATTGAGCTCCCCAATACGCAACTTTGCGCCAAATTTAAACTACCCACCTATCTCTTACCGTTTCGGATATTCCCATGCTGTTCATTCTTATCTTGGACACACTGTATATGCACGTTGTAATTTATAAATAAATAAATAATTATAAATGTCACTTACATTTTTTGGTTGAACATTAATTCTCTGTGAAGATTCTGTCTCCCGGGGTCCTCCCTGACAGGATTGATAGGCTTCCTAGGAGCTATCAGTCCATCGTCCGTCAGTAAAGAAGGTGCTCGCGTTTCTGGAATCATGTCTTCGGAATCTTCCCCCAAGAAGTCCTGTTTCGTTGGCGTAGTTGGGCTTGTTGGTGTTAAAGGTGATGTGGGAGTGTTAGGCCGTTGTCTGACTGAAAATAAAAAGCCAACTATGATAATCTACTTTATTTAGGCGTTAAGGTTTTGCTTTTTTTTCATTAATTTGTACTGACTTAATTAATATCTATGATGGAAAATAATGATGTATTTGGTAAGATTAAAAATAGACCTATTTTAATTTACAAATAAATTTATTTTATCATAATATGTGCAGCAAATTACAATCAAAAAACACCAGATATTTTAAAATTTTAAACATTTGTTAATTATTCTATTTATATAAAAACATGTTTATTTTTAAATGCTTTCATAAAGTAAGAACGCTGAAAGACAATAGATTGAAATTTCCTAATATGGAGGGTTTCGATAATAAGACAGTAACACAAAAATATGATGTCATTTTTTTTTAAAGCGAAGGTTATCGTTTCGGTATAACCAAAATTTCATAACAGTACAATCAGGTGTTTTGATTTTAAATAATTGAAATTAAATACTGTATGTATCATCGCTGGAACATATAGGGGGGATTTAAAAAGTTAATAAAATAATATAGTCAAAAAATTAAATTACTGTTCAATTGTGTTAATTTATTTTAAGAAATGAAGTGGCCTAGGTCCCCTGGGCCATCCGAAGCATAAGCCAGTGCTTCTTGGGACAGCGAGGGTGTTTTCTTGACGGCTATGCTAAGAAAATGACGACCATTAATGCGCCTTATTATTCTGACTTGCTTATTCAAAAAGGTAAACCTGCATTTTGTTCAAAAAAGAAAAACCGTTTACTCAAAGGTGTTATTGCCCGAATGGCTAAAAATGTTCTCGAAAAAATCCATTGAGAAGTTTTTTCACGGGCGTCTTATAGGCCGGATTAATCACCATGTGATTTCCACCTCTTTAAAGAAAGAGTCATCGGAAGGCTTTAAATTTCAAATTTTATGACGATAATGAAACACAGATTGTGTGCATGAGTTGACTTAGTCCACAACCAAAAAAACTCTATAAATTGTCATTATTGTCAACTTCTACAACGATGACAAAAATTCAGAATTCCTGTTTATTTTTAAACCTTCCTCGTATATTTTTATTGGAAAACAAAATAATCCACCCATATAATTTAAAATGATACGTTTGTGAAGATGATTTATTTATGAAAAAATGAGATAATATGTCAGAATAAAGCACGATGCTCCTCGGAATGCGGGTATTTTAATTATTTGTATCTTGTACCTGGTTGGGTAGCAGCAACTTAATGCAACAGGTAGAAATATTTTGTGGTATTATATGCATTATCCTTCTTTGGAATAACACCTTTTACCAAACCAGGGTATAATGAAGCATCAGAAGCGAAGGAAAAACTAAAATAACAGACGATCTGCACGAACCGGGTGCAGTTAAAGAAAATATTAATTTTTAAATATTAGGAAAGTGTTAGTTTAAATACCAAAAAAATAAATGGTTAAAACTGCGTTTTTTAAAAACAAATTGCCTTTTAAAAAATGTCGTTAGTTGCCATTAGCCATTCTATGAATAATCTAAATGAACCGAACAAAAAAAACTGTTTGCCTATACAGGGTTCCGGGTAGGGTCCTCCCAATAACTTGGGGGTCAAAACATTATCTATTAAGGGACATTTACTTTAGTTCAAAACTTAATAGTAAGGGAGACATAGGGTGTTACAGCAATTCCCATTTATTACACAGGTCCACAAAAAAAAGTAGTGTGTGTTGGATGTCGGGCTAAGATTTTCTGGCATATTTTTTTTCGCTAATTATGAATCTAAAGTCAAATAGCAAAAAATCCAGAAAACGCGTAATTTCAGATATTAACAATTTTTTTAACTTTAAAACGTCAATATCCCAAAAACTATAAAAGATACATAAAACTATATAGGACATAAACAATGTATGTTGACAAGACCTTTGTTTTAAGTTATATAATCTTTTTGTCTAAATGTAATATTTTTCGAGTTATAATCAAAAAACCCAATTTTCAGAATTTTTTCAAGGTACACCCCTGGAATTTTTTTTTTTATTTTTTGATTTTTTGTTCAAATTTTAAGTGCTCTGGAATTTAACTGAATAAAATAAATGATTTATAATAAAAAAATCACAATAACAATTAAAAAAAAAACATTTTCGACCGAAATTTGTTGTCAAAATTACATTTTTGTTTATATCTCCTTTATTATTTATCCTATCAAAAATGTTTATATAATCTTATATAGACAATTTGGAAAGTTTTATTTTTTGTTACATGCATTTTTTATATCTCTTATAGTTTATAAAGTCGTAGTCCAAACATTCCGTGGTAGCAGTTTCTGCCGGTAAATGTACTGTATCGGTTTTTTGGGCTTTTCTCGATTTTTTGCTGTTTGACCTCACGATTTTGACTTCAGATTCGTATTTAGCGGTATAAAATACGCCAGAAAATCTTAGTACGACACCCATCACACACCACCTTTTTTTGTGGGCCTGTGTTATTATTTTGATTTCAAGATTTTGGTACCAAAACCAAGGAGTTATTTTGGGTGGAGCATAATTATCTGTGCCCAATTTTGATGTTACTTTCGTCACATTTATACTTTTGATCAGATTCATCTACCGAATTTTACTTAAGAATGTACCTGGTCTTCGAGGGAGGACTGACTATATTTTTGGTTTCGCTCATACTAAAAAAAATTGAAATAGCCATCTTGTGTATTTTCTCCCGTAAAATCTTAAAGGGCACTTAAGGAATTCATTTGAACTGAAAGAAAAGAGAAACGACATAAATTTAACATTTTTTCAATTATTTATTGGTTTGTTTAATAAAACGGATTTCGTACTGACTTTTAGTAGTAAGAGAATTTTTTTTATCTTGGGACAGTCCACCAACGCTGATGCCTAAGTACTGACGTACAGTGGGTATCTTAAAGGTGAAAATGAGTTTGTTCACACGGGACTAAAGTAATTTGGAGATTGGGAGGAGAAGGAAAAACTTCTGCCTGCAGCAGATTCCATAGTCTTCACACTCCAGGGATAAGGGAACGAAGAAAGCGGGAAGTTCGGGGCCTCTCTAACTGAACTGTAAAAGCCGCACTGCGTATTGCTCTGCTGGGAGCTGCCAGAGAAGGAATTGTACTGGCCAACTCCTCTGAGCAGAAGACGTGAAAATATCTATAGAAAAGCGACGGTGGGTAGGAAGAGAAAGCCTTTCTGTAAGCGTGAGATCGTTAATAAGACGAACGACTCTTCTTTGAATGCAGTCCAGAATGCTAAGTGTTGTAGGAGACGCCATTCCCCAGACATGAGAACAATATTCTAAAGAGGGTCTGATTTGGGATACATACAGAGTATACAGATTGGAAGAAGAAAAATACGTTCTGGCTCGAAAGAGCAATTAAATTCATTTAAGAAATTTTCGATTTAACTTAGTAAACAGAAAAAGGTAAAAATAAATACCTGTAGTGTCCAAACATAAAGTCTATATTCTGTTAAAGTCTAGCAATTATTACTACTAATAATGGTAAAAGTAAAACATATTAAGATTTATTCTGTTGTTACTAAAAATAAATATAAAAACCTTTTTATTGAAACGTATTGCAAAAAATGAAACGCTTTCAAAAACGAACCAATAAATAAGGTGTCTCAATAAGGCTGTATTTTTTTTTTTTTCAATTCACAACAGTATTTTTTCAGATTCTATAGAAAAAAATACACTAGATGTCTGTTCCACATTTTTTTTTAAACCAGGAAAACTACAAATATGGCTCTGTTCGGTCCTCGTTGCATAACCCTGTATTTTATGGTAACGATGGAAGTTTTCAAAACAACTTTGTCATTTTTTTAATAAACGGTCTTGTTTTAACATAAATCGATCTAAATTAGTATTATTACTTTTTTTCTGCGCCAATATGTCAGAAAAGACATAATACAAGATATTAAAATAAAGGGTTAGTGCATGTCTAACGACATGCTTAGAATTCGGTATAATACTAAGGTAATAATAAGGTTACATGTTTTTAATAAAAGCATGTACGATTTTTTTTCTTTTAATAGGGTTAAAATCTGAAGGAAATGTTGCTAAAGATAAAAAGGCTTCTATAGCCTTACTGAGGCGTGTTAATCAAACAAAACATTTGTTAACCCATTAAAGTAAAATTAAATGCCGACACTAACCTCTTGGGATCCTTATAAACAAGTCGCCTTGGACGGGCATTTTTTTTACCAACATGAAAGTAATAAAATATAATTCACAATACTTTAGTACTGTTTTTAAAAATAAAACACAACTATTTTTTGCACCAATACGTTAGACGCGACATATCATAAGATCTATTAAAAAGCTTAATATAAACTGAAACTTTATAATTACCATAGTTAATTAGTATCTCGGTTTTAAGTTAATTAATTGTAAATATTCCTATCTCGTTTCGTAATCTTAAAGTACACCGTATGTGTAACTACGTAATTTAAATGCGATCTGACGTAATTTAGGTACATACATGATGCTAATTATGGAATATTTACCATGTACAGGGTTTTTTAACGAGGACTGGACACTGCCATATTTGTGACTTTCCCTATATTAATAAATGTAAAATAACCCCATTTTTTCCCGTAGGATCCTTAAAAATACTTAAGAAAACGATTTGAGTTTAAATAAAAAAGAGAATTAAAATTATCTATTATTTACTGAGTCGTTTTTGTTTATCTTCTTCTATTTTAATAAAAAGGATTCGTATTCATTCTTATTAACAACAGAATTAATTTAATTCATCTAAGAAATTTGCGATAAAAAATAAAAAATATAAGAAGTATAGCAATAAATACGTAAAATACAAAACAAAAACGTATTATTCCTTCAAACTCTAGCGTTTATTACTACTATTAAAAACATATTGGTAAAAGGATAACATATTTAATATAATCATTACTAACAATTCAAACAAAAAGAGGCCCCTTTAAAAATGAACCAATAAACAAGGCGTCCCTTTAAAACATGTTAATTTTATGTAGTATCTCTTTGGTTTTAATTCAAAATATTTTTCAAGTATCCTTTTAAATTCTGAAATAAAAAATACACAAAATGGCTAGTTTACATTTTTTTATACGAGAAAAGCGACAAATATGGTCCTTTTTAGCCCTCGCTTGATGACCTTGTATTACCATGTATATATCTACAGGCTGGTAAAATATACAGGGTAAAACTATCTCCAAAATTACTATTTGTATTTCGCGAAATATAGGGAAGATTAACCTTGGCAAAGTAGATCTCTCTGGCATTTAATTTCAGCAATTCTGAACACTTTCCAGAGATAATCGTACAAAAAAGGAAATTTTTATTTTTTCTATATTTTTATTATTCATTATATTCTTTAAATAAAAAAAATACCTTACGAAATAGTGTTTTAACGCCTCGGAAAAAACTGTTTTTTTTGGGAAAAACCTTTTTTTTCCGTTTTTTTTTCAAAGGAACAGAAAAAACCCAAAATATGGAAAAATTCTAGTTCCAATTATATTTTAATCTTTATTAAGAAAATGTTTTCAAAAGTAAACAAAACATTATCAAATACTGTAAAATAAGTAAAGCTTCACATAAACAACAATCCAAAAATTTAAAAACGAAGACTTATTGATATTAAACGTAATGAAACATATAAACACACTTAAAACATATTCAAATTTTTCGTCATCATCCTCAGAACTCTCACTGTCAAAACTTTCTCTGTCGAAATATATTGTCACATCACATTAGCAGGTTGGCAATATGACTAGAAATTTTTATAAACCGATACAAAAAATAATACTAAAAAATATTCATCAAAAATCACCTAAAAGGTTTATTAATGTAACTAAGTACATTAAAAAGAGTGGCAAAAGTATGGATCGGAAACAAATACCTTTTATTATAAAATCCATTCTACAATTCCATCCACCCACTGGCAGCACCGTAATAACATACCTCGAAGAATTACGAATGTGATAAGCCGTTTAAAGCTTAATCACGGCTGCTTTCCTAGCCACTTGCACAACATAGGACTAAAAGAAACACCTTTATGTGTGTGTAATGAATATGGCGACTTAAATCATATTTTTTATAACTGTGAAATAAACAAAAATCACACCAATATAGCCTAATACATTTTCTCATAAAAAACAATTTTCTTGCCATTATGGCTACCTGAAATTCTCCCAAAATAGTGACACCGAAATATTCTTGTATTTATGTAAATATCTAAAATCTGTAAATGCAAACATTTAATACGATTACCCTAACCTTTGTTTTTTACCCAATTGTACTATCCTTTTACCTGTGGTCTACCAAGTAATGTGCTTATCTGTAAAGTCGCCCTGATCGACCCCTGGGCGTGAAGTGTGTGACCCTGTCAATATATGTATCCTATTGTCAGTATTAAAGTATTTCCGTGGCCAAAGCACTCGTTTGCAAGGCCAAAAAAGAAAAAAAGTACATTAAAAAACCGAAATTTTCCTAATTTATCGTTTTTGGGAAGAAAACCTTTTTTTTCTGGTTTTTTTCCAGGTTTGAAAAAAAAAACGGTTTTTTTAAAACACTATTATGAAATATTTCAAATTTCGGTTATCCGGCTTAGACAATTTTGACGGTTTTTGACAAGTCACGTGACTACCGGTGACTGGTTTCACACAAAACGATTTTTAAATACCATTACCATACTGTATTATTTCATATTTTTGCATTCCTGAGAACATTCCAGCGGTACATATGTAAAATTTGGACAGCTTTGAAAAAAAAACATTTTTTTTTTAATCTAGGTGGCCATGGTGGGCCAAAAATAAATATTTCGATGTTAATTAATTTAACAAAAATTAAAAAAAGCTGTAAATGCTTTTTACTTTTTTAATCGCGTTTTAAAATTTTAAAATAAAAATACTTCTTTTTTAAAAAAAATATAAATGAGGAAGTAAAAATGGTTGGTTCAAAAGTATAATTTTTCTTTGAAATTTTTTGCACCTTTTTGGTCCCTTTGTCCTGTTTTAGTTGAGATGTTATCTTAACTTGTTACGTTAATACAAAAATTATGTGTTAAATGTTGAATTTTGAATTACCTTTTAACTTGGAATTATTCTTTGTGGTCTAAGCTTCTCTAATAAGTTGAACCCAAATAATATTTTCATTTTGAAATTTTAAAACATAATCAGATTAAGCGTTTACATTTACTGGGTGTTTTTTTATTTTTGTTAAATTATTTGGTATTAAATAAAATAATTTTTAGCCCCTCATGGCCACCTAGATAAAAAAAAGAAATATTTTATATGATAGCCCCAAGCTTTATTTTTCTATTTTGTAGCCACCCTCCTAAATCGCCTAGTATATTGAAATCTTATTATAACCTTGACATTTTGAAAGACGAGAGTCTTAAGAACTGAAGGTCTGTATTTTTCCTTGCATCGTTGTTTAGTCCAGATATAATCTGTTTTGTTTTTAAATACTACATTACTAAGATAGATAACTGGTTACATTTTCATGACCGCAATAATATGCAGGCAATTGCAATAAAGTATGTCCATGGGTGCGACAAATATTATCAAAAACCCATTAATTTTTTAATTTATGACATAATTCTTAACTATTTTTTTTTAAAGTTTACTGTTTTCTTTTTCAAGACAGCTAAGAAAAAGACACCCTTTTTGTATTATCTACTATGACTCTTAAAATAGTTAAAAAAAAGATCATTCTATTCTTTGTATTATTTACTGACTGTCTCCCTAGACGCGTATAGCAAATATTTCTTTGCGGTAAGACGTTACATCAACCGTCATTTTAGCGCATCACCCCTTATTTGATAAGGTTTATGTCAACAAGCTAAAAGACTTGTTGGTTTATGTATACATTTAAATTATATTTATTAATAATAAACATAAAGAAAATACAAAATATATAAAGTTCAAGGAGAAACAGTGACAATAAATGTATTGGTATGACAATTATTTATAAGTCATCGACCTTCCTGGTACGGAAGCAATATATTTATTAGAAATACAATTATTAAAATTTAAATTAATAATTGATGTTCGCGACACTTTTCCGCTTCTATGTAAAATTAAATACTGGCTATATCTCAACGATAGAATCGAACTTTCGTTTTCTTTACACGTGATTTTAGATTGTAGTTTATTAACTTTACTACCTTGTCATTTTTCTTTTTTTTTTCCGGTGCTTTTTTATATTTCTGTGTTAATAATATAGGTTTTTGGTAATTTAACTATATTTAGCTTAAAATGTCCTGCTTCCGATATTCTTTTATAAGAGTTAGTGGCGATAAACCATAGATGACAGAAAATTTACGTTTTTTTGGTTAGCTTTGAAAATGAGTTTCTCATACAGGTGTGGAATCCAAAACCGAACATAGGGATAAAGTGTAATGTATCAAACAGAAACGGACAACCCCTTAAACTGTGTGAAAGAAGTGAGACAAAGCCTTGCAATGTATCGATACTTGTATGTACAAGCGCTGTTCCGAACAGCGAAGACAGAGATTCGAGGCATACGGCAACCTTCGTCGAGCGTACGCTGTTTAAGGTATTTTGGCGCGTATGTCCTAGTTTAAATTCGATCTTACTCTGTTTTAGTGCTTAATTTGTTTTCTTTGTTCCACTTGCGAACCGTCCATGTTCGGTTTTGAACTTTCCACACTTGTATAAAAGATCACTCCGAAGTCTTTCCGTTTAAGTATTAATAGCTACACTGTCGAAAATTGCTTAAAATTACACAATTTTTACTGTCAAAATCATGTACATATAGCAAGTACCGGGTGTCAAATTATACATCCCACGTTATTTTCTTACTTTTTATCGTACAAAATAAATAAAAATATTTGTTTGTTAGGTTAATTCTGTAGTTTCGGAATTTTCTATAAACAGATTTTTATTATGTAGATATGTTTTTTTAATGAAACACCCTGTGTATTTTATCACCATTAAAACGATCTTTCAAAAATCGTTTAAAATCTACAACATTTATAATATGGAATTGTTTCGGAAATATGACCATCTAAAACTAAAAAATAAATTTTAATTCCCATTATATCTACAGCAATAAGCTTGCTGTAGATATACATACCTAATGGAAATTAGCTTTGCATGACTATATTTCCCAAACTATTAAAAATGGATATATTAAATTAATACCGACTATTTACTTAAAACCAGTCTAAATTATTATGCGTGGAGTAATCCCGTTAGACGAATAGAGAAGAGCATTTAGCCATTTTTCTCAGTTTGGATCATGTTTGTAAAATTTATTAGTTCATGTTTTAAGTGCGTTTTGATTGTTTATGTGGTTTTATGGTTTTGTAGGAAGGATTAAAACGCAGATAAGTAAGTTGATGTGTTTTGTTCTTGTTGCAAGATCTAGTGCAACGGGTTTGTCAAATTGCGGCCCAAATCATCAGGTAGTTAAAAATAATAGCCAAATTCCGGCCCAAAAATAAGGGTTGGCCTCAATAAAATTTCCAGGTAATTACAAGATACAATTATTGCGGCCCGTAATAAATACCATAAAATTATTAGAATATTGATAAAAACTTCTTCGTATGGATAATTTAGACAAATTCAAAAGCCCTCAGTTCTGGTTCTGGACGTAATATATACCATATTGAAAATTGTTAAAATTGTGTTAATAATTTCTACGTAGGGATAATTTAGACAAATTCAAAGCCCTCAGTTCTGGTCGGTCATTGTTAGTTCTGGTTAGTTAAAGCGGCTTATTATATTGCAGACGTAATAAATACCATATTAATAATTATTAATTTTTTTATTAATAACTTCTAAGGGAAAATTTAGACAAATTTAACAGCCCTCAGTTCTGATCCGTCATAATTAGTTCTGGTTAGTTAAAGTTGCTTTTAATTTCTCCCAATTATATTTCAGACGTGATAAATCACTAAAAGTAGGAACAGTAATGTTTTCCCTTTAGGTCGCAATTCTGCCATGGCTTAATCAAATGAAATTTATTTCAATATTTTTGGGCTGCAATTTGTAATGTAATTATAATTTGTATAAGTGCAGTAGGCAACAAAAATATGACAGATATCAGTATTTATATCGAAATGTCCCTCGAATGATTTTTATTATTCCCCAAAAAATTTACTTGTCAGGTTAACCTGTATAAAACTTGTCAAATGCACGTTTACACACATCATAAAATATGATAGAACGAATGAAACAGGTGAATGTACTTTCAGAAAGAGTAGTCACTGGAAAATTTAAATGACATTTAAATAAATTTTAATTCCGTAGATCGACTGTATTTTGATATAATTCTGGTATTGAACCCTGCGTTTTTGCTGTTTAGACACTCCAAGGATAAGGGAACAAAATGGAATGTTCGAGATTGCGTTTAGCAAGTGGAGAAAACTTTCTTGTTAGGAACGGTTCTTTGTTAAATGAAGTTAAAAATGGTAAGGGTTAAAAGAAAAGAGTAATGGTCTCGAAAGTTGCCTTCTCTCCGATTTTGACCAAATTTGCTCAAAATCAAACTAACCCTATTTACACCATTCCTCCTTCTTTTTGCACATAATTCTTGATTTTTACACCAAATTAGCATACACTATTTTACAAACACCTTTTAAAAACTTGTTTTTATATTTATTTTGCACCTTTTTTCCATTTAATTGCAAACCTCCACTTTCATAAGCCGCAACGTGGCCGCAACCATGTATACACTAGGGATTTTATAAACAAATATGGCTTTTGCCTTAGAACTTGAAAGTTCGCAATTTAATAGAAAAAAGGTGTAAAATAAATAAAAATACCAGGTTTTAAAAGGTGTTTATAAAATATTGTGTGCCACTTTAGTGTAAAAATCAAGAATTGTGTACAAAAAGAAGGGGGAATATAGTGAAAATGAGGTTAGTGTGATTTTCAACTTTGATGACAAATATCTCGAAAACGAAACAAAAAAATATTTTTTCAGATTCGTAATCGGGGCCCCACAAAACCCGCGTGTACCAAATTTGGTCAAAATCGGAGAGGAGGCAACTTTCGAGACAATTACCAGGAAAAGCCATTTTCCAGGCATAAGAACAGTATTTTAAGCAGAATAAAATTGGGGATTTGAACTTTACACGATCTAATAGTAAATTAATTTCGATAAAAATATAAGTCAACCACTCCGCGCCAGATCACTTAAGTAAGTTTGGTGCGGCCAGTAGTTGGATGAATTGGCGGTTAGAGTTTTACATTAAACTGCAGGTTCCATCTGAGAGTTAGTAATTATCTAATTTAATATCCGTGGTGGTAATATTGTGTTGTTTAAAAAAGACCGGGCAATGCAATAATGGCATGGTTCGATACTTGGATATCGTTGACAGAATAATGGGAAAATAAGTCTTTTTCTCCAGTCTCGGTACCCACGGCACCTACTACTTGGTATTCATGGAATGCCCCAAAGATAAAACAAAAAATAGGACAAACAAGACAGAGAAATAACAAGCCCTTTCAAAAAATAGCTTTGCAAGAAGTGCTTAGCTCAGTTTGAGTTTACTTACTTCATTGTTTACAAAATTAAAATAACGTAACCACTTACCTTTACTTTAAAATCATAATGAAATAAAATGAAAACATACATAGGTTATTCTGAAAACTTTTTTCGCTCAAGATTTGGTTTATTTACTTTTTCTGTAACCTGCTTTAAAACATAAATAAAATATATTTCTTATAGCCCATGTTATATACTTAAAAACAGATGATAAACAATTGACTAAACAATAACAAACATTGACATTTAACCGATTTCAATTAGCCTATTCGTATGTAAATTGTTTTAATTTAGCTCACACCTGGAGGTCTTCTTCGTCGATTTTCACTCTCGAAACCAGGCTGCACGTCGACGTTCGACTCGATTAACTCGAAAGCGCGAACTGAACATTTCTGTGTGTATAATTTCGAGTCGCCCACGTGTTCGGCCACGGCACCGTCTCCGTAGAGCCGGTGCACCCGGTCCATCGGCAGCTCGTTGCACTAGGTCAAGTATGCCTGTGGAAATCAGCCACAGGCAAAATTTACAAAGTTCTATAGTGCCGAACGTATGCAGGAATTTTAGATGCTCCTATTTGCAGGTTACATACCCTGGAGTGTCGGAATTAAAAAAAGTTTTGTGGCACATTTAAACACAAAATGGTCTTGACAGTACTAAATATATGAATGGGTATCGATAAATGTAAAGCTGTTGTGTGCCACCGAATGCAGTAGTCACCGATGACACAAATTATTATTAAATTTGGTTGCTACAATGGCTGTAGCACTTAGTTTTACAATTTTGTTTTATTATTTTCAAACTATTTTTAAATTAAATTCCTTTTTGGTTTATTTAAATTATTTATTTAGTTTTTTTTTTATAATATTAACTGTCACTGAATATACTAAGATTTCCTAGAGACTAACTTAAATGTATGGCTAACCTAAAGATACTGATGCTTGAAAAATACTGCTAGATACTTATTTTTCTACAATGGGGGTTGTGTTGACCACTGACACAAGGGGCGGAGCCATTTTTAAGATTGGAAATTTCCTTTGTTCCTTTGTATGTAAATACTATTTGAAAAGATCAAGTGTTAAAATATTAATTTGGGGTGTTTACGATCGAAGTATACAATAACCTTTTTAGGGTTTTATAGTTCTAAGTATAAAAAAAAATTCAATATTGTTTTTTTATTAATTATAGTCTTGACCATGGTTTTGTGGGCAACCCATTTGCGGTACTTTTATTTACCTATTATAGTTGATAAAACATAGTTTTTATCCGGTTGGCAGATTGGTGAAGATCGTTTCTAATTCGGATCTGACAGTAAAGCCGCAATTACATGACGAATTCTCTTATCCGAGTGACTCCGAGTAACATTATGAGTAGAATCGTTCCACAATTACATTTACGAGTTCTTGGATTCGAGTAGCTCCGAGTCATAACGAGTAAACGTTTATATTCGTATGTGAAAGATTCGTACAATTTGAAAATTTAAAACGTCTCCGTCTAAAAATAAACCAGCTGCTGTGGCTTTAGTATAATTAAATATTTTGAATGTGAAAAAGAAAACAAAAAAAATACGCAAAATAGAATAATATGGGTAAAGCAATATTCACAAGTGAGCTATAGGGTTGAAGTTAATAATAATTAGTAATTTTTGCATTTAAAATTCCATAAACATTCAAATAATGACCTATAAAGATTAATAAATAATGCTCCATTTGCTCACTAGAAAAACTTAATAGCGCCATTTTACGTAACCAGGCTTTAGGTACCCAAGGGTTGGCTAGGGGAGGCTAAGCGTCTCCTGATGCGTTCATGAGCACCCCCTCTCCTGGAGATATTCTAAAAAGACAGGCAACGATGACGTTCCCTAACGAAAAAAGTATCTTTTGATTAATGCACAGATTATGCGGTTTCTTCCTTGTTGCTTATTGATATTTTAGTATGTATTAATTAGTAAAAACCTACGTTTAGGCTTGTTGAGCTTTTAAAAATTTACTACAAAAAGTTTTAGTTTTCAATAAACTTTTGAAAAGGTCCTAACAAGCTGACACAACTGTAGAGTAAAGTCTACCAAAACAAATTAAAACGTCAAATAACGAGTTTTATTTATTAAAGTCTGCTGTGCCTCTCCCAACTTCCAACAGTATTACTCCTCCACGGGTAAGATTTTTTCGTAAAGATGCAATCTTCTACATGCCATTGTTTACTTTAATCACTGTGACGTCTGAAGTGTATGTAATCCTGTGTACCTGTCATATATGGACAGGACTACTAAGAAGAAAAGAACAACATGATGAGGTAAATTTAAAAAAAAATTATGTTAATGGAAAACCCTTATGCAATGAAGAAACTGGACAAGCTTAAAAAACAAGGGTGCTATACCAAGAGACATATCCAAATGGTAACACTCCGATTAAAGAACTTATCTATCAGTTGTTCAACAACTTTGTACTCGTAATTGTAAAACCTTTCGTGGTATACTTTAATCCTTGCGATCTCTTTTTGTGGGGTACTATTAAAGAATATGTTTATGCTTAGCGAAGTTTTATTAGTTTAAAACAATTGCAAGATCCTGTTAGAATGGTGGCTTCAGAAATAAGGAACGACGAACGATTTTATGTGAAAAATATAAGCATGTTCGGAAGGAGAAGAATGACATTTCAAGCATACTAAAGTCCTTGTCTTATTGTTTTTTTGTTGCAATTATTTAATACAAAAATAAGGATAATATTACTTGAATAAAACCACTAACAAATTGTGTGCTAGAGTATGTTTATTTTACATAAATAATAATATACAGGGTGTCATATAAAAAAACTTAAAAGTTATACTCATATCTTAAAAATTAAACCTTTGAGAAAAAAAAACTAACTAAACTATTAAACTGTAAAAACTCTATCAAGATTAGTTTCACATTTTTAATAAGGAAAAAAGTTATGACATAATGGAGATACGAGATGCGTTTAAACAAAAAAGATTTTTTAAATTACCGTGAATTGAATACTAAGAGGACCAAATTTGACAGAAAAAATTGTCATTTTGTCAAAGGTAGGAATAAAAGTTCAAGAATCAGACACGCCAACATTTTCTCTTATGTTTTCTTTTTTGAAATCATATAATCGTCGTAAAAATAATAAAAAATATTCCTTGTGACCTTACGCCAATTTCTTTAGGTAAAAATACATGCAAGATGTATATGATTTATCTTTATTTTTATAACTCCATTAAGATAAAAGCACATCTGCTTTCTTTTAAACGTCTGACCTTCCCCCAGAAAAAAAGAGGCTATTGGCGATCTATTTCTAGGAGAAGGTCAACACGCAACACACACATTAGAAAAATGCAAAGGTTAGGCAAACCTATCGTAAAGTATATTTACCAATTAGGCAAAGCTAAAGAAAATTGATCGATGTCAGGGTGCGGGCTGCGAAACGCAAAATACAAACCGGGTTATAGAAAACATTTTTGTTAGCACTTTGCAAAAAAAGGAAAACCGAAGAAAAAGAGTTATTTTTTACCAGCAGCGTGTGAAAATTAAAGATTAGATTTGGAGAGTGGATGCTTAGCCAAAACAAAGTATACTCACCGACATAACATTCAAGACAACCAAAATTTAGATCAAATTTAATGTATGATAACTTTTTCTTCCAAAGTCCGATTTTAATCTTTTTTTCAAAATGTAGATAATTATTTCGTTTTTAATTAATTTTATTCAAGTTTCAAAAATACTGTTTACATGTTGAAATATACAAGAAAATAAAATATCTACTACATTTTTTCTCTTAAGTTTGTAACAATCTGTAGAGTAATTTTGCAATGTTAACTACACTAGATATCTTCTTCTTCTTCTTTCTCAGCCTTTACTAATCTACTCTTGGACATAGGCCTTTTCAATATTTTTCCATGTTTCCCTGTCCTGTGCCAATCTTATCCATCCTTTGCCAGCAATCTCTCTTATATCATCAGCCCATCGTCTTTGAGGTCTGCCAACGCTCCTTTTGCCATTTTAATTATGCAGCTCTCTTCAAAACATCCGTTATTCCTGTTGTTCGTCTTATTTCTACGTTTGTTATTTTATCCTTAAGACACACTCCAAGCATTGCTATTTCCATTGCCCTTTGGTTTACCCTCAGTTGTTCAGGGTGATTTTGTGTGAGTGCCATCGTTTCTAGACCATATGTTGTCACTGGGAGAACGCAGCTTTTATATACTTTTGTTTTTAGGTTTATAGGAATTTCTCTGTTTTTTATAATATGTTGCAATTTACCAAAAGCTGCCCATGTCAGAGCAATTCTTCTCTTAATTTCTGCTGATTGATTTTCTTTTCCCAGCTTAATAGTATGTCCCAAATACACATAGTGATCCACAAACTCAATGTCCTGATTTCTTACTAAGAGAGTTTCCTGATCGTTGTTAAGGATTTTTGTTTAAATATAGTTCATATTGAGGCCGATTTTTCGCGAAGCGTCCTTTAGTTCTGTTAGTATTTTCTGGAGTTCATTTAGATTGCTGCTAATAAGAACAATGTCATCGCAAATCTGAGGTGGCTTAGATATCTTCCATCAATATTCATTCCAACCCTGTCCCACTGCAGCTCTTTAAAGACATCTTCCAACGCCAGTGTGAAAAGTTTAGGTGATATCGTATCTCCCTGACGTACACCTCTCTCTAACTTGATATCTTCTGTTTTAGAGTCTTCATCTATCAGGACATTCATCGAGGCGTCACCATATATATCTTTGATGATCATAGAGTATCTATAGTCTATTATTTCATTTTTTAAAGCGTCTAAGAAGGCCCACTTCTCTATCGTATCAAAAGCCTTATGATAGTCCACAAACGCTAGGTGTAGTGGTACATTGTACTCCTCATCGTATAGTTTGGTTCATGTTTAACATTCTGGTATTTTATTCTTCTCAGTATCGTTATCGGTTTAAGAGATATGAATTTTTGAAATAAACATTACATTTTTTGATCAAGTCTATTTTTAATTAAAACAGAGGAGTTCTGATCCAGTTCCCGGTCTTCTGGCCCGTTAATTCACTTCATTAAGTCTTCTTCTTACTGTTATTTCATTGACAGCAACTTGACAAACTCTTTGGAGTTCATTTCTTATCACTACTACACTGGTATGTCGATCTCTTAAAACTGAGAGAGCAACGGCTCTAGCTGAACCTTCGGATGACAAAGGCATCGTGAAATAAAAAATAAATTCGAAATTCACTCACGAAACGTTTTAAATGATCGAAAGGTCAGATAAAACTGTTTGACAAATGCAGAATACGTTTCCAAGAAAACATAAACATTTCAAAAAACTCAACAGTAATTTCAATAATTGTTGCAAAAGTGTAATGTTAATTTCAAAAATGTATATCTCTTAAACCAATAAATATACCGAGAAGAATAAAACACAAAAATGTTAAACATGAACCAAACTCTGCAGAAAAGCATATCTAGTGTGGTTTACAATGAAAAAATACTCTACAGCGTGTTACAAACTTAAGAGAAAAAATATACTTTTTTTATTTTCTTGTATACTTTAACATGTAAGCTATTTTTTTAAAAACTAATTAAAGTTACGAAACAATTATCTACATTTTGAAAAAAAACATTGAAATCGAACCATGGAAGAAAAAGTTATCATACATTAAATTTGATCTATATTTTGGTTGTGCCGAATTTTATGTCGGTGAGTTTAGTTATATTGCTTAATGGAATTCATCGTGATGATAATTTCGTAAAGAACATAATTTCTTCCTGGCGAGGCTACCTTTTTCTTTAAAAGGCCATGTCAACAGGTCCAGACGTAACACTCCTGAATTACTCTTCGTGGAGATACATGAAAAGTAAAATGTACGTTGGAAAGCTAGATAATTCATGCGAAACACAAATTATTATTTCCTAAAATTATTGAAAATGTTCAAAAATAATTTATTTATTAACTTGGTTAATGTCAGCCAACGGAGCATTTACTTTAGTTGTTTTTTTAAGTTTTCATTGCCAATAAAATTAGTATTTTGAAATTTCAAAAGCGTTTTTTATATCTTATTATTTATCCCATACTTAAAATTACCTATCTTAAAAGATGTAAAAAAATGTGCTCTTTTAATCACTGTAATAAAAAATGGGGTTTTTAACGAATTTATTCACTACTTAACAAAAGCACTTTACAAATATCTTAGATTTAAAATTATCCGATAATTGCTGAATTTTAAATAACCTAAAATGTTTTTCTCACATTAAGGCACTTTATGACGCCGTGCGATATGCATTTGTTATTATGCACTTAATTTTATGTCTAATGTCGATGCACTGTTAAAAAGTGCTTTTGCCTCTTTACTTCTCCAATATTCACCCAAACAGAAATGCTTTTAAACGACTAAATATGTTGGTTTTATAGTAAGTATTTATTTTTCGTATGGAAACTTTTATAATAATGGATTTTTTTTTCTAATTTCCAGTTTACACAATTAAAATAACAATATAGTCTTTATTTACTAAACTGCTATGAAAATGGTTTCACAGAAAGAAAACTTTGCGTAGCCAAATAAAAAACCTTTCCGGGGGCCAAATTTACTAAAATAAATTAATATTTTTAGAATATAAATAAAGTAATTGTCTAATTCACTAGATAAATTATTTTTGGACAGAATATTATCTAATTTAACATAAATCCAAATTAATTTAGGTAACACGAATCACTTATTAATAATTAACACAAAATCTATGTTTATTTTACATAATTTCAGATATAAAAATATACTTTTTTTAAAAATTATTTAACAGAATGGGCTGTATTTTGTTGGACTCAAAAAAGAATCTTTAATAAACTATTAAATATAATAATTAAAAATAATTATTTAACTCGCATACATTTTTAACAAAACTGGTAATTAAAAAATTATCTGCTCAAAATAAAAACAATACTGTCTAGAATTAACAATTTTGGGCTACTTCCGACTGCAACAAAACCAACTGGTGTCTAAGCTAGGTTGGGACACATGTCAGGTTGGCGATAACATTCTGGACGAGAGAAATTACCAGATGATTCCCCGATACTCATTTAACAAAAACTGCAAGGTTAAAATTCCAGATCGAAGTGAGTGGCAGCAACCCCATCTCCCCAGCATGGTTGGAGACAACATCTGGTATACGGATGGTTCCAAAACCGAGCAGGGAACTGGAGCGTTCGGGTACAGTGAAATGAGGAATTCACAATTTCCTATTCTACTAGGAACACACAGTTCTGTATTTCAAACGGAAATATATGCTTTACTGCACTCCGCGAAAGAAAATAACAGGAGGGCTTATAAAAACAAGCGGATCTGCATAATAACAGACAGCCAGGCGTCACTAGGGGCACTTGTAAACCCCAAGGCAACGTCTAAGCTGACATGGAAATGCCAAAAAGAACTGGAAGTCCTGGGAGAACGCAACAGGGTAACTTTCTTCTGGATATCAGGACATTTATTTGGAGTGATCAAAACCACAGCACGAGGGCAAACCAGGGAATGGATCCGAAACAAACACGAGGAATACTGGGAGAGCCTTAGTAGTAGGGCTGCTAACAGGGCACGATAACCTAAGAGGACACCTACCCAAAATAGGCTTATATAATGGGGATCCAAGTTGCAGAATGTGCGACGAGTGGGAACAAACAGCCTACCATATCCTGTGCGAATGTGAAGCGTTAAATCACAAAAGACAGGCATTATTAGGGCAACCGAAAATGAGCCTAGAAGGAACGAGACTAATGGGAGGATTGGTATAAAAGATAATGGGAGATAAAGCACAAAAAGCCCAAGAGGCTGGGCTGCCTCCGGTAGTAAATCACAAGGGCTTCCAGGAAAGAAGAAGAAGAAACTATGCGAATGCTTGTGGATATCCTCAACGTAAAATATTTGACTAGGATAGGTCATATCGTGACCGAATGTCGCTACCACACCCAATGCGATGCGAAGAACCTATTTGACGAATCTGCACGGTTTTCTAATTGTTGTGAGTTTTACTTAATAAATACGTTATTATTTGTGTGGGTAAAAGAGGCAAATGAAAAATACATAAGGGGAGCTTTGAAGAAGTAATGGAAGCATTTATACGTAAGCAAAATTGTATTTTATAATACTTTTAAATTTAAGGGCCATTTTTCGTTTTATAACCCCTTAAACTTAAGAAAACAATTATATTTACCATGGTTCATATCTTAAAAACATTATGCATTAAATTGCTTAAACATTTAAGAAAAACTTAAATTTTAAAAAATATACACTTATTAATAAATAAGGACTTACCACAAAAGCTAGGTAAGTGTCTGATGTAAAATAAGAGGCAGTTATTAATACAAGTATTAAAAAATTTGGAGTGGAGCAAAAGACCTTTGTATGTAACAAATTTAATGGTTTAGTTAAATTCTGGGAATAAAACACAAAATTGACTTTTCAGAGCTTCTTCACAAGTACTGTTACGAATGCGTGTGGCACGATTAGAAGCTGCTACGATAGGAATTAACTGGCTAATTTTTTAAGAGCAGAACCTGTAAACATACTTACAGATGAGAGACAGGTTTCCTAGAGCTCCTAATGAATTTATTGGAAAAAGCTTTGTTAATGTATATAAATCTTAATACTTATTGCAATAGCTAATATTGTTTAACTTTTTTTTAGTAATATATTTTTTTAAATTCTCATTAAAAAAAAATCAGGCTTTTCTCCAAATGTTGTAGTTTGTTGTAAAAAAAGTTTTTCTGAAACTGCCCAAAGAGTTTCTATCTCTAATAGTTTTTCTTTAAAATAGTAGCTGCTAGTGCTACTTTTCTAAAAAAGTTACCCAAAAAAGCGTACGCAACACGCCTGGAAACTGTTTTTTTGGCCCGGCAAACTTGTCCGTCTGTGTATTTTTTAGAACTGTTACATTATAAAATATAATGTAATAAGTAATAACTAATACTTTTTTGTCAGCATTGTTTTAAGTGATCTTAATCATTGGGTAAACTTGCCTCACCTTATGACTTTATTGAAAACAAATAGTGTCAAACAACCAAAATAGATTATTTTACTACACCGACAAAAATTATTGCCAATAGGGATACATAGATTTTCAAGGTGTGCTAAAATCCCACGAAAACAATTTAACGTTTATAATAAGCCATATGAGATATTGGGATTTGCACTAAATAAAATTTATTTAGATAACTTTTAATAGCTTTTAAAAAGGATTCTTAGGATTTTAGTAATTGTTTTGTTTAGTTAAGATAATCCCAATAATATTTTATTAGTCAAAAAAATATGTAACGTCCCTTTAGGTGACATTTATAAAACTGTTTAACTGGGCTAAGTTTTTTTGTTAATTTTTTATATAATCAAAAACATGAATGTAAAAATATGCCAAACTTCTAGCGCCCTCACTTTATTTTTCTACATGAAGATATAAAATAAAGCAAATTTGGATTACGTTTAAATATATTTAAATTCTATCAAAACACTATTTGTTTTGTTTCGAACGATATAAAATAAGATCACGTTAAAGAGATCAGACCCAACTTAAAAAAACTATTTCCATATCTAAGGAATGGTCTCATCCACAACTTTTAGCATTCTTGATTCCATCCAAAGCAAAGCCGTTTGTCTTATTAATAAAGATTCCTCTTCTGGCCCCCCTACAAGCTAAAGGGAAGCTGTCCCGTACAGCTTGTATAATTCCTTTCTTTGCAGCTCCTTGTAGAGCAGAACGAGGTACCACTCGCACGCAACCCTTTACAGTTTATCTGGAAAACTCCTTAACTTCCAACCTTATTCCCAAATTCACCAGTAGAGTTATCTAGAATGTGGAACCTGATGTCCGCAAAAGTATATTTTTTCCTTCCGAACCTCTAAATATTTGGGTTCTTTTAATAAGTTGCCCTTTACTTCACCCTTCAGACACTTCCAGTATACCTACATTAATATTAAAGCGGCAAGCCTGCGCGGACTGTCATCAGGAAAAAAAAAAATGAAGATTCATATGAAAAGCTGTGATTAATTTATGAAATAAATGTCCGTATTATATTTTCTTTATTTTTATTGCCACAGAAGAATTATGGCAATTTTTCGCTTTATTTATAGCGCACCTGTCATTACCATTGTATATTGTTACAGTTTAGAAAGCGAAGACAATTTGTAAAATATTTTATTCTTATTCACAATTAGATTTATTATACATCAATAAGTTTTAGGCAAAACTCACTAAAACTAATACTTTTTAGAAAAAAACCTTAATTTTTTTACCAGTACTTCTACTTTTTTTAATGTTTATTATTTATACAAGACATTTATTTAAAAGTAACTACTATCTTTAAAGAAAAAACTTTTTGTATCATAAATCTATTTTTTAACTTCTTAGGCCCAATTTCCAGTTACTATTTTTAGGTAAAACTTTAATTTTTGTCATTAAGTTTAACGAAACTAATAATTGTGTTGAAAGAGATCTAATTTTTGCATCCCTGGTTTTATTAAATAATTTCTTAGGCTATTTCCTTAAATTTTATTTATTACACAATAATTAGTGCTTTAAAACTTATGATCCTAGAGAAAAACATTGATTTCTGTTTCAATTATGCTACGTATTTTTTTATTTGGCCCTTTTTTATATTTTTATTTGTGCAAGATTTATAGTATTAAAATACCTATAATTAAAAAAATGGAATTTTTATTTTTATATTTCCTATCCTATTTTAGGCATTATATTTTAACTCTTACAAGAATTCAAAAACAAAAGCCATTTCTTAAAAATTATTAGTTTTTTATTTCCACATTTTTCGTAAGAGTTGAAATATAATGAAAAAAAAAACCTAAAATAGGAAAAGAAATATAAAAATGAAGATCTAATCTTTAAAATTATAGGTATAAGCAGTTTTGGGCATACACAAAATAAAAACAAGTTGATGGACCGAAAGACTTGACCATGGCATCTTTATGTTTTTGAGATCGCTGAATCCGAATTCGGGGTCAGTTTGACCCCATCAGATCAAAGTCGAGGGCATTTCAAGGTTACATCTGCAAAATTAATCGCAACCAAATTTGAAGATTGCATAATTATCTTTTGGCGTTGCTAAATACGAATCCGTATATATATATATATATATATATATATATATATATATATATATATATATATATATATATATATATATATATATATATATAATTATATATATATATATATATATAATATATAATATATATATATATATATATATATATATATATATATATATATATATATATATATATATAATATATATATATATATATATATATATATATATATATATATATATATATAATATATATATTATATATTATATATATATTATAATTACCCGGCCTCGATTTTGCACGATGTCTTTATTTTTGAGGATTGCTAAACGTTTGAATGCGTCTAAAAACTCATTTCCAAAATTTGGTTGCGAAATTGAAAGTTTATCCGGTGCGAGTCTCCGTTTTTTGCAAAATTTGGCCACTTTATTTCGAAACTTGTTTAAGGAATATCAGAGAAGATCAATAAAAAATTAACTCGATCATAGGAAAATTTTATGTTTTTGCGGTCGCTGAACATGATGCAACCATTAGTTTTTCTCTCCAATCAAGATATCTTTTTAATTTAGGAAAAATTGAAAAAAAAGAGAAAAAAATGGAAAATTTTTATTTTACTGCTTAAAATTTATGGTAAAAATTTGTATTTATCGACAAGCTATAGTCAGGGTTGTAGAGAAATAAAAAAGCTTTAAGATGCAAAAACCCAGTGTGATTTGGTTAAGATCACCCCAAAATACAAGGGAGTTTCTAAAATTGTGAAATGCAACGACTCAACATTACGGGCAAAGTTTAATGACTCATGAAACGAACTTTTGTAGTAAATTTCAAGTTTCAAAACTTTTGAAGTCCTAACTATAGATAAGCTTTGGCAAGGACATATATATGACATTCAGGATAATTAACTTGCAGGTAAAATAACCAACTTAGAAAATGAATTGAAAACATGGTTTTTATTGAACTTTACACGATATATAACTTTTTCTTCTTAAACAATATAATGTGAAAATAAAATATTATTCTCATTTACAAATTAAACTTTTGTCCTTCTATACATTTCAGAAAAAATTAATGGATAACATTAATAAATATATATTTTTTTGTACATTAGCTCATAAAAAAAGTTCACAATCAACAATTTGTATCTTATTTTTTTCTTTCTTCTGTTAGACTCATACTTTCCAGACTTCTTATAATTTTTTTTTGGAACAAGAATTAAAACTTTTTTTATTAACATCAACCCGGTATTAAATTTGCGTACCCCTTCGTTTCGCTTTTAGTGAGTCTCCCGTTTCAAGCTTTTTGATACATGTACGAACGTGTATCGAACGTCGTTCGCTAACTTTAAAATAATTCACTTTCAATGCAAACCCCAAGAGTAATTTCCATCTTTATCCCGCGACCAAGACAAGGGATTCTTTTTGTACAAAAATTTAGTGGATATATTCATCAAAGTGAAGAATTCTCGGGTCCGTGGTAATTCATTTTTCCAGGCCTAATTCAGGATTGTTTCTAAGGGCCAAAAATAATTCGATAGCCTTAGGTCTGTAAACAAACTTTCCATGCTTCAACGACTTTTCCATTTTTTCTGTTTTTTTTTTCAATTTTTCCTAAATTTTGAAAGATATCTTGATTGGAGAAAAACTAATGTTGCATCGTATTCGCGACCGCAAAAACATTCTTAAACAAGCTCTGAAAAATAGTGGCCAAAATTTTGCAAAAACAGAGACTCGCACCGGGTAAACTTTTCGAATTTCGCAACCAAATTTTGGGAAAAAATGAGTTTTTAGACGCATTCAAACGTTTTTAGTAATGGGCCTCAAAAAATAAAGACATCATTGCAAAATCATGTCTTAATATATATATTTATATATATATATATATTATATATATATATATATATATATATATATATATATATATATATATATATATATATATATATATATATATATATATATATATATATATATATATATATATATCTTTAAAATATGTCTCTACCATGATCCGATGAGGTCAAACTGAAAACGGATTTATATCCAGCGACCTCAAAAAAGTTCAAATTTGGTTACGATTAATTTTACAGTTTTGACCTTGAAATGCCCTTGACTCTGACCTGATGGATCAGAGTCAAGGGCATGAGATACCATGGTCAAATCTTTCGGATTATCAAATGTTTTTATTTTGTGGGGCTGTTATTTAAACCTTTTAAAAGCCTGTTTATTTGATTTATTTAACCAAAAATATGTAAGCAACATTTTCGCAGAGAGGAGGTACCCGAACTTTTTTGTCTCGTGGACCCCTTGTCATGTTTCACGGTTTTAAGTAGACGCTCTGCTTAGGCCTACTTCACACGTTGGCACCAATGTTGGGCCCAATACTGCTCGTCAAACGTGTGGATCGAGATATTTGCATTTGTCTCACCGTGTGGAGCCGGCTCTGCCAAATATTGATTTAATATAAATTCACTATTTCAAATGTTTTTTTGACAGCTAATAAAGCCCAACTCACCTTAAAAGATGTTAATTTCTGAACGCAATGCAATTCGTAGTTGAACCCAAGGGGTCGATATAGACTACTTTAAGAATCATCGCCGTAGAGGATCACTTTAATAGTACTTTTATAGACTACAAAAGTACGTTATGTAGAGATCGAACGCTGTTAGAACAACACCGATACGTGACGGTTTTATATCAGTTTGCCATATGAGACCGTGACGTATCGGTGTTGTTCTTACAGATCTCTAACTTAAGTAACATAGATGAGTCCCAAAGGGTAAGTTTTAAGAGAAGATAAAAATCAAATCTCGCATAGCCTAACGTCTGTGAATACTAAACGTGGTTCCAGTGCCAGCTGCATTTTCTATTTTAAGGGTTCTACAGAGCCTACATTAATATTGATCGAAACACCTCATTACCGCCCACTAAATATTAAAAAATCCCCATTAAAACATTGAATGTCAACCCTATCTATATTTAGGCAACGATATGGACTAAGTAGATACACTATCCGAAAGGTAATTCCCTGGGGTAATTTTAAAAATAGCCGTCGGCCCGTAATACTAAATCTATTACGTAAGGATGACGTCACTTAAAACGCGAATTGCACGCTACGGCAAATTAAATTTCTAAAATTCGATAATGTCGAGATTAAAATGAAAACATTAAAAGCTCCAGCCGAGATTAGCATTTTCCAAATATTTTTAAACTTTGGGATTTTGTATTTAGATGGATGTTTATATTAAATTGATATTTATTATGCAATAAATCTTAAATATAAAAAAACCTAATAAACCAGTTTTCTTTAATAATGTTTTTCATGGCAACAAAAGTAATGTTCTACGCCAATAAAGTTTGTCAAAATACTTCTAAGACTTAAAGGTTTTTAACAATCAAATAATGGATTATTCTGAAGGTGAGTTGGGCTTTATTCCTGAAGATAAAGTGAAGGCTGCCAATAAGCTAAAGATACGAACAGCAATACATCCAAATTTTAAAACTGGTGCAAGACGAAGTAAATCAAAAGCATGAAAAAAAAGAGTATTTTTGGCGTACTTTTGCGAACTTAGTAAGGTACTTCCTAATAATATGTAAATTAAAAATATATTACTGATTTGTTATAAATAATGTTACTAAAACAATAAATACAGGGTTCCCCATAATAAACTACCCATTTTAATTGCTCAGTAAAATTGTTAAAACTTAATGAAACTAAAGCTTTTTATTACACTTTATTACAATTTACTCTTTGGGATTTACTATAGCATACAAATTATCCTAACTTTTAAAAATTACGTCTTTTAAGTAAGTGCAATCAACTTCAATGCACTGGAACCTCTTCAGGAATTCACACTTTAAGATCTTGGATGTTTTCTGGACGAGTTGCAAAAACCTTTGGCTTTAAATAGCCCCACAGAAAAAAATCTAGTGCAGGTAAGTCCGGGGACCTTAAAACCCAATTTAAATCCCCAAATAGTGAAATGAGTCGGCCATTAAAGACTTCTCGCAGAACTCTTTTAGAGTTTTTAGCGGTATGTACTGTCGCTTCATCTTCTTCTATTAAGTTACTCTTTATGTTTTCACGCAAAAAAACTCGTAAAAACTGAATAATCCATGAGAATTAAAATTAAACATTAAATTTTTTGTTTAAACCTTATGATGCTTTATTAGAAAAATGACCTTTTACGAAAATCAATTTTTCCTAGTTTTATGACAGGTGCCTACTCGATTAAAAATATGTTCATTCAAATCTTAAAAGCCATAGAAGATAATAATATAAAAAAACGTACTGACTTATATAGAATTTATTTCAATATCAAAATAGGTAGTCTATTATTGGAAACCCTGTATTTGGTAATTGTTTCGAAAGTTGCCCCCACTCCGATTTTGACCAAATTTCGTATACGGGGGTTTTTTGGGGCGCTGATCACGAATCTAAAAACAATTTTTTTCGACAACGTTTCGTTTTCGAGATATTTATCATCAAAGTTGAAAATCAAACTAACCTTATTTTTATAATTCCTCCTTCTTTTTGCACAGAATTTTTGATTTATACACTAAATTGGCATACAATATTTTATAAACACCTTTTAAAAACTTGTTTTTATATTTATTTTACCCTTTTTTCCATTTAATTGCAAACCTCCACTTTCAAACGCCGCTTACGTCACAACCATGTATACACTATTGTCTTCGCAAATATGGCCTTTGACTTTAAAACTTAACAATTTAATAGAAAAAAGGTAAAACTAAATTAAAAAAAAACTTTTAGAATGTGTTTATGAAATACTGTGTGCCAAATTTGTGTTAGGCAACTTTCGAGACAATTACCAAATATTTTAAAGTTAATGTTTTTTTTTCTAAAGCTGTCGTAGAAAAAATAATGTTCCCAACTCTGGCCAAAAGTGTCTTTAACGCACTTGAGCTCGGGCAACGGCAATGTGCGGGAAAGTATCACTTTTCGCACGCTGAACTAATATTAAATTACTTTACCTAAAAACTATTATTAAATTACTTTACCTAAAAATGACAGCTAACCTAACTTTAACATATACTGGTTTTCTGGTATCACTAAAACAGAACGTGAAAAGACAACTACCGCTGATCGCTACTAACCATAAATTTTATATACTTTACGAGTTAAACCAATACAACTTGTCATAAAAAGATTAAAATTAAAATAAATATGTAATCAATAAAGTATTTTTCTTCTGTTTATAACTATACCGAAAGAACGATTACTCTTATCTACACCTATTTTATGACGCTCTATAATAAAGGTAAAAGCTTATTCTATAAGGTTCATTACATTACGAAAAGGTCAAACTAGAGCTATAAAACAGAACCTTTAAGCCTTTTTAGATTAATGGGATGAATAGCGAAACCTTAATTTTTTAAATCGATTATGTAAGGCTTTTGATTTTAAATGGATTAAAGCGTTTGAAACTATAAAAATAGAAATAAGAATCATCAATAGTTTTTTACTACGTTGTAAAGCCAGTGCAACATGGATTATATATTATTATATTTTCTTATTTTGAAATAAAAAAAATATATGTAAAAATATTTTTTACCCGTTCGAAGAATTAAAAATAAACATAAAAGGTAAAAAACTTGTCAGAATAATATTTTTGCAAATAAATTTAGGGTGTTCGAAAAATAGACGGAGAAATTGTAATTGGCGATTCCTTGTTTAAAAACATGAGAAAAAGTTCCTATAAACATGGGTCCGGAAATGCACAGTTTTCAAGATAGAGGGTGATAACTTTTTAAAAAAATAATAATTTCTTATTAATATTTTAAAAACTATTTACTCGATTCTTTTGAAATATGGCAATATTATTTGTTGTATTAAGAGGCTAATTAAGCCCTAAATAGATCAAAATTATAAGGTCCAGTGGCGTCCCGGGGGGCATCTTAGGGAATAAAATTGACAAAAAAAATGTACGCCACTGTCTTTTTGCAACTTGAATATTTGTTGCTGGATTAGCGTCTAAAAATACAACTTCTTCACCTCTTGTATTTTTTTCGTATCTCACTTCGTTTTCGAGAAAAAAATAAAAATGTTTTATTGCATGCCACTGGACAAAATTGGTTTATTAATTTTTGCTAAAAAAATCACAGATGCCCTGGAAAACAAAAAATCAAAAACATTTCTAGGAGAGATGTTTTAGTGCGACAACAACTACAACAAATGTTGGAAATGTCCACCATCAATTTCTGTACACCTTATCACTCGACGAATCATTGAACGACGAACTCGAGCTAAAATTCGAGGTCTATTTCTCACTTCTTCGCAAACATTTACAATTTTATTTCTTAACTCTTCTATTGTTTGTATGGGAGTGTCGTAAACCAAAGTTTTAAGGTGTCCCCATAAATAAAAACCTATTGGATTTAAGTCAGGGGAGCGAGGTGGCCATGAATTGGTCCACCTCTTCCAACCCAATTTTCCCCAAAGGTGTTATTTAGATGAGTTCTAACAGCTATACTAAAATGAGGAGGAGCTCCATCGTGCATAAAAGTTATTTGATTACGTACATTTAGAGAACTTCCTCCAAGAAAATTACGGGCAATTCTTGTTGAAGAAACTAAGAAGTTGCCGTTTAATTTTAAGGTAAAAGAAGGGCCTAATTAAATTGTCACCAACAATACCTATACGCACATTTAAAGAAAATTGGTCCTGGTGACGACATTGTACTTAAGCATGAGGATTTTCTTCATGCTTACGTTCATGCAATGAAACCGTTTTTATTTTTTTCTGAAAACGGGTGAGATAAAAAAAATACAAGAGGTGAAGAAGTTGTATTTTTAGACGCTTAATCAAAAAACAAATATTAAAGTTGCAAAAAAGACAGTGGCGTACATTTTTTTGCCAATTTTATTCTATTTAGGGCTAAATTAGCCTCTTAATACAACAAATAATATTGCCAAATTTCAAAAATTTGAGCAAATATTTTTTAAAATATTAATAAGAAATTATTATTTTTTTAAAAGTTATCACCCTGTATCTTGATAACTGTGCATTTCCGGACATCCTGTACAATATCTCGTGGTAAAAAATTTTTGTCTGGTAAAAGTGATAGTAACATACTGAAACATTATTCTTTTGATAAGCTGCCGTTTACCGTGATACAAGGAGGGAAATGGTAAGACAGCCAGTTAAGCTTCAAAAAGGTATCCTTGAATCCTAGATTTTAATGACTTTGTAATTGAGCATAGGTTAGTTCTCGTAATTGACTACTTATGTTTTGGCATTTAAGGTATTTATTGTTAGGGGGCGTCCATAAATTACGTGAAGTGTTCAAGGGGGAGGGGTAAAGCTAAATCTTTCTAAATCTCACTTGGGGCAAAGAGGAGTCTTAGCAAATATCACGTAATTTTATTTCTAGTAAAAAACGGTATAAAATTGCGTAAAAGTCAAGTTAAATTAAAGTAAAAAATGTTTCTAGAATGAAAATATGGCGATATTTCACACAATAGTGTTTATCGCATTTGTTCGAACTCCGCAGAGCAGCACAGTTATAATCCAACTCCACAAATCTTCACGTGAGATTTGTGGAGGTGGAGGGAGCTGAGAAAAATCTTACGAAATCTCACCAGGAGAGGAGGGAGGAGGGGTAAAAAAATCCAGAAAAATACCTCACGTAATTTATGGACGTCCCCTTACCTTTTCACCAATTCCAAGAAGTCTGATTAACTTAAAAATTGGTATAGGGGTCAAGAGCCGATGACAATACAATTATTTCAAAACTTTTACTTTTTAATGTCCTGACTAGAAATAGAAATGTTTTGGAACTTACAAATAGGAAAATAAATTAAAGTTAAAAAAAAAAGGGAAAAAAACACGCTTTTATAGCAAACCGAACTAAAAAGTAGAAAATAATTTAATTATAATAAAAAAGCGTGGGGTGCAATTTACTATATTTTCAAAATAATTCTAATTTCGTAAATAGTTATCAATATAATAACTGTAACATTTAATATCAAGCACTTCACACTTTTTTACCATAATTAAATTATTTTTTATTTTTTACTTAGTATATTAAATGTATAAATAAAATAAATTAAAATATATAATGTTATAAATACCAAATAACAATATTCTAAAATTAAATAAATAACTAAATCTATATTTAAAAATTATAAACTTCATCAAGTCCTAGGTCTTCCTGGATTGTACCTAGTACCGATGCTGCATTACCCCGTTGCACAGCTAAACCAATTCTTTGGATAATGAGATTTTTTTGCATTGTATTTTTTTGCAAATTTCATTAATAGCCTCATCACCAAAAAGGACCAAAAGTTTCAACAGCAAAAGGAATGAAGATAAAGCGTTCTTCAAGCTCTTTATATTTTAGATATTTTTTATTCTCGGCAATACGAGCAGCCGCACCTACAAAATTAGAAGTTTTGTCCAGATAGGATTTTGCAAGTGTATGGCTGCAAGTAGCGTTCCAAAATAATTGTTTTTTATTAATTTTTTTTAATTCCATTTTTTACTTTGGTTTCCTATAAAAGCGTGTTATTTTAGATTTTTTTTTATATTTTTACTTCCTTATGTAAATTTTAAATTTTTTATACAGGTACAAATATTTAAAGGGCGTATTTCTGAGGTCAAAATAGATTTTTTTTATAAAAGTGTATCCTAAAATGCACCCCCTTCAAGCCACAGCTATTGTACGTTAGCTACAGTTCCGCATCAAATCTCACGAAAATTTGCATACCATTGTAATTTTAGGCGGTGTATTTACTTTTTGTCTTAACAAAGTGAAAAACTAATTTTAGGGGGTGAGGGGCACTTTTGATAACCAATATTCTATGTGTATGCTAATAATAATTGAAGAGGCGCCTCGAATAACGTTGTAACTGACAAAATTCATTTTTACAGGAGAAGAAAAAACGTTTAATGACACGCTTAAAGTAATATTAAAGTTTTGTATGATTTAGTTGTGCCACACTTGAATAACTTTAGATAAAAAATAGTAAAATGAATATTTTATTCTAAAGGATGGGTAGTTATTCTAATTTTTTTTAATGGTAAATGGAATAACGTTGTATATTTTCCACTTACAACGTTATTCCATTTTTAAATTGGCTGGTTCGCATTTTCTGATTTACTAAAAACAAAAGCAAAACAGTTCTGTTTTAAAGAATATATTTATGTAAACTTATACATTTTCGACAGGTAAATTTATATAAAAATTTTGTATTTCCTTATCTTCTATATATTTTGCCATGTCAACAAGATTATCTTTTTTTGCCTTTTTCAGGGGGATTAACTGCTGATATAGTAATGGCAACATTGTTGGCGCAGGAACCCGAGTAAGAATTTTTTTTTTCTTAATGCAATATATTGTCCAGGGTTGGAGGATATTATGTGACTTTCTTACGTGAACTGATGTAAGATCATCTTTCTTGATAAGAATCCACATTGCTTCTGTTATCTTGAAATCGCTGGGTCTCTGGTTTTGTTTCTCCAGCTCAGAGATATCTCGAAAGTCAGTTTGTTTCATAACTTTAACAAAAAACGGTTTACTTGGTCGCGCATTGGCGATTATTTCAACCCATTGAAAAGGATGCAGAACTCTGGAAACTTTCTTCTTTTTCTCTATTAGAGCGAAATTTCTGTCACATGGGAGGAAACTGTGCCCGCTACATAAAACTTCTGTTCGACTTCAGTGAAGTATCCCCATATGACAAGATATTGCAACAGTGTTAATATTTTAAAGTTATTATTTTGACCCACACACCGATCAGACCAAATTATAAGCTTTCTTCTCAATCCAGTTTGCAAAGGTGTATACTTGTTCATGATATAGGCTAGTAAACATGAAGCAGTTTCCGCTGACCCACGTTTGGCTACTGTTTCATTCCATAAATGCATTGTGGCTTCATTTGTCCCAACATCGTGAATGCAAAAGTTGTAATTTGATAGTTGCCTTTGATAAAATACATTAGAATGGGTCAGCGTGGGGCAGAACAAAACTTGTTGTAAGTCAACACATAACACTATGATACCAGAATCGATTTTGGCACAGTCTGTATCTTCTTTTAAACACTTATAAGCACTTTCGGCCTTCCTGTGATGCAACTCACTTTCATTTTGGATTCTTATTAATTCATCCTCATTCTGCGCATTTACGAGCTGTACATAAAATGAATCACATTTGGCACATGTGTCGCTTCGGGGGGCACCAAATCGTAGCTTAAAGTCTGTATTAAATATTTCTCTGTAGAGGTGTAGGGTGACTTTCTGGTTTGGATATTTAATTTTAAACATTTCATACAACCTTTGAATACTTAAATCAGCAGAGAGGTATTTGATATTTCCATTTTTTGGTCGGCTTAGACTTTCTTGAGCCGGCACAGACCTAATATGCTCGCGAATTAGGTCTTTTATATCATGTGGAATTCTGTGAGGACGATTCGTATGCTTGCCTCTTAAATCGCTTGTGGAAACATCAAGTTGCTTCATTTTTTCTTGCACCATTTGAACACGTCTGGGTGTTATAGAAAAAATATTACAAAGAGTTTTCAAACAAATATGAACTTTCGTCGAACCAGATTTTACAAAATACTTGAACGTACAATGTCGGCGTGATACGTCTTCAGATACCACTCGTCGATTAACATCACACAGAGCAATACACTCCCTTATTAAATACTCAGTTTGTTGTGAATGATTTAACTTGTAAAACTTATTAAAAAGTTCGAGGATTGCATCATGCTGTAATGAGTCACATTTTGTTGTCTTGCATTTACATACTCTCCCCTAAAATAAACAAAGTAATGAAACAAATAAAATTATTTACAACGTTATTCCATTACCTCTTTTGGCAAGGGTTTAGCGGGTCTCTGCTTTCCGCTGCGACTTGTGTATTGCCTTCCACTTTGTTTTAATACTTTTCGTTTATTGTCCTTCCAGTTGTCGGGGTTTATTTTACGTTTTTTAGTTTTATACAAACATTTTACCGCACTTGGTGTAAGAACAACGCTCTGTTCATCGGCCATGTTAAACGAATATACAACGTTTTTCCACTCATGAGCCGGCTTGCAATCGCATCCCCTCTCTAAGATACGAAATCTAACCAAAGTTACTTTGGCGTCGTGTTTGTTCCTTCTTATACAACGTTATTCCACTATAACCTCGATATTAAGAAAATGTCGGTTACAACGTTATTCGAGGCGCATCTTCAATTGTTTTAAATTAGACAACAACCACAAGTTGATCACAAAAAAATGTTTTTTGGTCTTTTGCATTATTTTCATACAACTAACGATATTCGAGAATGAGAGGGGAGCAATTGGGTATTATTAAAAATCAAAGAAAAACATAAAGTAGTACGGTGTAACTGATTGTTTTAGTAATATTTATTTAATAACAAAATTAAAACTTTATTTACCTTAAAAAATATAGATTAAATACAGATGTGTTATAAATTTTTTTAACATAAATAAATAATGCATTTTAAGGAAACTGCCTTGATTTTCTTTAAAAAGTATTAACTCCTTTCATTTAACGGAGATTTTCTCGAAATCCGTAAGCTGTATTAAAAAAATGGTGGAATCCAAAAACTTAGATTTTTCTATGGCCGACTTGATGATGTAACTTAATTTAAAAAAAAATAGAAGACAGTTTTGGTCACGAAAAATGTTGATCCCCATAATTCTTTTCCAAAATTGGGTTTTCACCCCTTTTAAGACAAAAAAAAATACACCACCTAAAATAACAGGGGTGCGCAATTTTTCGTGAGTTTTTGTGCGAAACTAGCCACCGTTCTAAATAATCAATTTTTTTACGCAACTTACGATATCTGTAGCACCGAGGGGGTGCATTTTAGGACACTTCTTTTTTTATAAACATAAGTTTTATTTTGGCTTAAAAATACTAACCCTAAATATTTGTATTGGATATTGAAACAACATGTATAAATTAAATTAATTCTACTGTTTGGTATCAAAGATAAATAAGAACCCTTTTTCCCTGAAACGGGTTAAAAAAAATTAGACGCTCTCAAGAAATACCCAAAAAATAAGGTATCCCGGGATGGCCCTGTATATCGGCCATAAGTAACTTATTCCATATCAACCAAAATAAATTTGTTGTAAAAATGGCGTACCTATGTTTATATCAACTCAGAGTGAACACGGAAAAACTTAGACCTTTGTGACTTACATGAGAGCTTTTTATAGGGTGAGCTGCACCAAAACGGCACAAGTAAAGAGTTATAAAATCTTTAGACGTTACGTCTAATTTAGAGGATAACACTGGATTACAGCATAAAACCTTAGACCGATGATACCCAAAGTGGTACCCCAGGGGTCGATTACGACCCGCAGGAGACCCATGTTAGCTGTCAAAAACACATTTGATGATAACTTTAAAAATTTTCAATATTAGGTAATCTCAGGGCCTACCAAAAACCGAAAAACATGACAAATGATTCACGAGATAAAAAAAATTGAGGACTTATTAATTTAGAACAACTTTAGGCTTTAATAAACAAATTCTAAGTTAGTATAACAAATAAAGGTTTTTTGGAATAAAATTTACATATGTATGATTTAAAAGAACTAAAAAGTTAATTCTTTTTTTTTGAAGATGTTGGAAAACAACATTTTAAACTTAATAAATTATATTTTACTCATTCATATTTTATTTTGGGCAAACACATGTTTGACTATTTAAATAAATAATATACAAAATATAGGTATTTATCCCTAATTAAAAATTTATGATGATCACTAAAGACCACGCGCTTTTGTTCATATATTTATGATTTTAAGCTAATTGACTTTTCCTTAAAAGGATTTCCTTAATGAGAAAGCAAATGACTAAATTAAAAAAATATTTATGATTTTCTAAACATTATAAAAGTAATTACGTATAATTACCTTAATGGATACCGTCACAATTTTCCAGATTATTAAACGATTTTTGAAATTAAAGTTTTTTAGTCCCCTCAGCAACATAAAATACCTGAACTAAATGAGTTGCTAAAAATTAATAGGAAATACGTTTTATTGAAACGTATCAAAGAAATGAGGAGCTTTTAAAAACAAACCAATAACAGCATATGTTTATATAGATATTTTTTTTGTAATTAAAATTTAACAGTAAATCACCAGAAAAAGGTGCATAAAATATTAAAAAAAAAAACAAAATCCATACAAAAATTCGCCTTTCTCCGTTTTTTATAGGAAAAAAAACAGTAAAAAAGGGAAAATCCGCTAAAATAGACAACCTTTTAAAAAAATCATAAACCAAACTTTCGGAATATGATTATTTATAACATGTTGTTTTTAAACGAGCTAAAGGCGAGCGCTGTCCGATGTGTAGATTTTGTTTTAAATCGCAGTTTAAATATTTTGCAGTGATATTTTGGACGATTTAGGATATTAACCGTAATTGTCCGATTTAAATACAGGGTGTCCAAGAAGTCTTAGTACGGGCAAAATTCCAAATTAAAAAAACAGGGTGTTACTTAATGGTATGTCATAATTTGAAGGAGGCATTCCTGGATCGATTTTAAGTCGAAAAAATTCATA